>QRFB01001474.1:3210-25711 GCA_008931105.1 Oenanthe javanica
TATATATATATAGTGGCAGAACATGTGTGAGTATATTCGATATTCAAATTAATAAGATAATATTTCATATTTTGTATAAAAAATTCATAATCAAAATAAGTAAATTTTAAACTATAAATCATATAAATGATTATTGTATATCTATAAATGCAAATTTAAAATATAAATTTTGTATTTTAAATAAATAATATTTTTATTTTTGTACGTAAGTTAATTTTTTTAAGCAAAATCATATAAATTTAATTTAATATAGAGTCTATAGATGATCTAAAAATAACAATATATTATTACGTCATATAAATAATATTAAAAAAATTACATTTTAAATATTAAAATACATTTATGTAAAAATTTAAAATTAGTGATCGTAACATGTACTACAGCCTTAATCTCATAATGATACATGTGTAAATTTTATTTCAGATAAAAGATAAATTAATATTATCAAGTGTATCAATAAATCATGATCTTCTGGGGTCATGTAATTGGTTTGTGGATTACCTCTGACCCTATGTGTGATACATATTCAGAATTTGATCCTGATTTCAAAATAAACTTGAGATTTGACCCGAGTTATTACATATGATATCAGAACCGGCTCTCGAAAACTTGATACGTTAAGTTATGAGAAGTGGCGACGGAAAGACAGTTGGTATTATCACACAATAATCAGATGTTCCGGTGTAAGGATGTGAAAAAAATTAATATTATCCCACATTAACTAGAATTTCGGCAAACCTATAAGATATTCTCGGTTTGGTACCAATAAGTGAGGTATAAATATTCTATCGCATTTTTAATTTTTACGAGCTCTACTGACATGGTTATTAATGTTGTATAGACATCAATTATACCACTTTTAACACAAAAATAATGATGGAAACATGGAAGACAGACACGTTTCTTGAAAAAAATTGCACGAAACTCTTTACAACAAATATCGATGCATTTATGTTCAGGCTCGTGCCTTGCATGAGCTATTACGCTAGTTATAAAAGTAAATTCAAATCATATAAAAATATTAACACAAAAATATTAAATACTAAAAAAATTCGATTCGTGCATCGCATGTGATATAAGCTCTTGTATATAAATAAATAAATAAATAATTATATTTACTCGGATCAGTTGTTAACGGATCGAATCATATATAATCAATATCCATATTTATCGGATCAGAATTTTAATGGATCAGATTGATTTTAAATCCATATCCACTTATAAGAATATCCACTTATAAAGATTGAGATTGGAGTTCATGTCCATTGACCAGCCTAATTTGACCCATATTTATATATAATACTTTCTAGTTTTGTGTTTTTCTTCCAAAAATGGTCATTTGTATGATTGATGTAATTATTAGAGTTAGTGTGGTACATATTTGTTTTATATATGTAATTTCCAATTTATTTTGTGTTGCTATAAATGTGATTTTCATACTGATTTAATTTTTAATTAGTAACTTTTCTTTTTAAAAGTGATTACAGTAACATATTTGGATTTTTCATAATATATATATATATATATATATATATATATATTATGATTTTATAAAATGTATTAATTTTGATGATTCACTGCTCTAGTAATTTATATGATTCATGTGGATTTTTTTATATAAAATACCATTTTTAAGCATCCTACACAAATTTAAAATGTTTTATCTGAATTAAAGTAGCAGACTGCAACAGTATGGTTTGAGAGTTCTCTAGTGAAATTAATCATATATCCTTTTTTTGAGTGTAGGCCTATTTAATTCACTAGTAAGACTTTTGGTGATTTAGCACCCACAGATTATATCAAATTGTTCCTTTATGTTTTGACTCGTTTTTAGAAACATGCTTTTAACCGAGAACAAGATGCTCAATTTTGGAATATAAATTGACGATGTTTGCAATTTATACAATGTTATAGAAGAAGTCGTCCACTCTAGATATATTGCAACACATCCTTATTCCTCTTGTAATCAAGGGATTGTTACTATCTATAATTTTAGTAATGACATTCGAAACCAGATCAACTATCTTTAAATCAGTATGGACTACGTGGGTCCAAGTCTTCTACACTTAGGATGGTATCCTTTAAGGAAATAAATAAGGCAATTCAGGATCAATTTTTTTGTTGTTCTCGGTTTAAAGAGACCTAATTTTAATCAATTTATTCTAATAATTACTTAGACCAATTTGCTAGGTAATTTTACGATTTGATGTTTATAGTTCTAATGCTTGCTCTAGTTTCTTGGCTTATCTTGTATGATGTATAAAATGTTTATTTATATTTACTTTTTTCATTTTGTGGACGTTTTTATTAGTGTATAGTTTACCTATGAAAATAGGTAAACGTTTGTCTAAGTATATTGTACATAGCGCCTATTAGTTTAGCCTAATTTTTATTTAGACTATTTTACCTTGCAATTACGATTCACATCACCTATTAGTTGTAGTAGAGAGGTGACACTGCTTAAATAACCAACGGAAAACAGACTACATACATGAAAATTCCTATATACTGTCGTACTGGACAACTGCGGGAAACCTTAAACTTAAAATAAAGGCTTAATGACCATTTGACTATGAAAGTACATGCCATTATACCCATCCACCCCTGAAGTTTCAACTCGTTTCATTTAACCCTCAAAGTATGGGTTAAATACCTTTTATCCCTTGTACCGGTATTTATGTCTAAAACGCTATATATCGGAGGGGCAAAAAAAGACAATACACCCTCGAACATATATCTTTTAGTCTTTCAAGTTTATTATTTTGTACCTTTTAGCCCTTAAAATTTATTACTGTATACCTTTTTGCCCAGCTGATTTATACCGTTTTAAACATAAGTACCGGTACAAGGGTTAAAAGGTATTTAACTCATATTTTAAGGGTTAAATTGAACGGTTTGAAAATTCATGGTTCGATGGGTACACTGACATATACTTTAAAGGCCAAAATGTAATTTAGCCTAAAATAAACTAAATAACTGAAAAGACTTGTACCAGAAAAATAACAAAATTAACACAAGGAAGATACATATTCAATATTTATCCATGTCATTTCCTTCTGACGAGATTTAATTCAATAAAATATATTATGACCTATAGGTATCACATCTTTTATTAATTTTTGATAATAAGTTATTCCTTCTTCATTTCGAACCCTTACCCAAAAAATGTCTTCCTTCCAAACATTCAGAACACAATTAGACACAAAAGCAAAAATTATTTCTAATATACTAAAACCATAATTAAAATTTACATTATTTCTGAAATGAAATCCAAAACATGCTACAAAAAAGTTTAAGCAAATTACAATTAAACTCAAAGTATAGGTAAATAGTTTGGGTTATAACAACTTTTCATTATTAGGATTCAAAATATTATAATGACGAAATCCATTATTCAAACACGCCCGACCATTTTTTATCTCAAAAATAATACTATTAAACAAATTATTAAAGAACATAAAACAAAAATATATAAATTGCAATCTTATTCTTAATCTTCTTCGAATGATGTTTTTATTTGAAAATTTGAGAGTTAAAATAGTAAAGAAAGAACTGAAAAAGAACGGTAAACATTTGATAACTTGCAAAAAAATATAAAATTTAGAAAACGAAAATTATTACTATAACAACAAAAAAATTAAAAACAAGTATATACAATATTTACTTGAGATGAAGCTATGATAGATTTGTAAACACAGAAAATATATGTAGATAATGTCAAGTAAAAAATTTTAAGGACACAGAAGAAATATATATAGGCATTGAAAAATTTTGAAATTGAGATTACCTCATGCAATACTTGATTAAAATAGAAAACTTTAAACTACCTTTTTGATATAAAAATTCGATTAATCCTCTTATACCGCGGGAAAAAAGCCGATATGAAAAAATTAACAAAAGATTAGATAAAAAATGAATAAAGTAATACTCCGACTATGTTAAATGAGGAAATAAAGTAAGTAAATGTGAAGACTCCCTTGCAAAGATTCGCGGTACAAGTAAGATATTTGAAGTTTCAAGTGAAAAAATTTGTTCATAATACAACGGTATCAAGAATTGACACTGTTATTGGTACAGTATCAATTTATCAAATTACATACAACTATTCATATTACTTTTTAGGGTTTTTAAATTAATTTTTAATATTTATCTATTTATATTTATATATCTCTTTTATAATACAAAAAATGTGTTACTCACCTCTCAAGATTTTTGAGATTTTCTCCCGAGAGAAGCAAGTTTATGTACTTGTGGATTAATTTCTTTTGAATTGCATCTATCTGCATGAGTATTTCTATTCTCTATGTGGTCATGATGAATTATGTCCCTCCTCGGCTTTTTATTCTCTCTCCAATTCTCTTTTGTAGTCATTCTATACCCATGTACTTTAGTTTATATCATTCTCTTCTCTATAATGGATGTTTCCTGATTTTCACCGTAACCTTCATTTGTTAAAATAAATATTCACAGTTTACAACTTTATCATCCAATTCAAAATGGCAATGTGAATAGCATAGGAGTAATAATGTGAAATGATTAAGGGAAGTTACTTTGGGCAAATTCAAGTTATGAATCAGGTCTAAGATGAGCTACGGAGAATGTATCCTGCTATGGTTGAAACCTTGCATTTGCAAGTAGAAGTGTATTAGGCAACCAGGATGAGGACCTCTTTGAAGAGGAGATTGAGGAGGTTCTTAGGCAAATCAACGCTATGCATGTCAATCATTACCGCCTTGGCATTACGTCGAGAAAGGTATCTTTGACGATTCTGGATCGGCTGCTGAATACCTTGCATCCCAGGGGTTGGAGAGAGCCTCCTCTCTAATGGAAGTGAAACTTCGACCTGGACACATATATGAGCTTGGGTATTCATCACCCATTATTGGAAATCCAGCCCAACGGATATAGTCTTTTGATCTTAATTTTACTTACAGGGGTTAGTCAGATTAATTGTTCACTTCTAATATGGTACATCCTCGTTAAATTTCATTGTTTTGCATTTAAAAAATGTCTTATTTAATTTTTTTAAAGAATAGATTTTTATTATTTTGTTTTGTTTTGATGAAGTGAAGTTCTTTTGTTTGATGCTGATGCAAACTTTAGTTACAGGTTTTAGGAGATTTACATGTTAATGTGAAATAATTTATGATTGTATTTACCTAAATTATGGATTATTTGGAGTAAATTTTAATCGGGTCAACATGAATTTGGCCGGGTTTTTATAGTTTTATACAGTTTGTGTAGTGCCATACATAATTCAACTATCACTAATTCACTTTTATATAGTCTAAAAGCATCTTCAATGTGGGTGTCAAAAAGAGTGCCAAAATGTATGTCATGATGTGATATAACATTCATGTTGACAGTCCATTGGAGTGAGAGGGGTGCCAACCAAAGTTACTAACTTTTGGCACCATTCCCAAATGGTAAAAATGTGTTACATCACATTAAAGTCATATGCATTCATACATAGTATTAATTATACATGTATCAAAGATTGACAACTTTGAGTGAAAACCATTAGAGTAATTTTTTTCGAAAGAGTGCCAAAATATTATTGAAGAACGAGAAAATATTTTATTAATTTTTTTTGATGATTTGTCAATGTTGACAATTTTAATTAGCACCCCAATTGAATATGCTCTAAGGTGTTTTGTTCTTTGTAGTAACCGGTAAGAGCAAGTCCAACAATATCCTAGTAGATGCCATATAAATATAATAAAATATGATGTCCTAGTGATTTAGGATACTATATACATATATCAACTCCAACAACATGCCCTATTCTCATGCTCTATTATTAAAATAAAATAAGGAAAATATTAAAGGAAGGAAAAGAAGTATAAAAAATGGGGGGAAATAAATATTTTATTGATAACAATGTCCTAGTAGTGCCCTAAAAGTAATGCATATGATGGATGTCTTGGTGTTTTAGAGCACCACTGGGACATTGTTGGAGTATCCATTTATTTAAAATGTCTTATATTTTAACTTATGACAACAATTTAGGACATTGTTAGACTTGCTTTAAGGGGGAAAAAAGAGACTTGTCTTTGCTGGCTCTCACTTCTTTTTGTAATCTATTATATATTTAAGAGAAAAAGGAACCTAAGATACATACTAGATAATTTCCTAAGATCTTAGTACAAAATAATAATAGACTAATAAAATTTTAAATGAATCCTGATTTTACAAAACTACTCCTACCATATTTGCATATAAAATCCTATGTATTTTAGGTAACTTATCTAAGATGTATCTTAGGCTCCCTATTCTCTATATCTAATAGAACAACATGAGGAAATTTAATCATAATTACCCTTATTAATATCTATTAAATATTATCCTTCTTCCATTAATATCTTTATTAATATTTACTCCCTACATCTCAAAATAATTATCATGTTTTGACTTTTGTTAGTCAAATTGACCAATTTTTGACCGAATATTACGCATAATATATAACTTAGAAAAAATTAAAAATTATATCATTCGACAATATATCTAATAAACTTTAAAATGTATTTTTCAGTTTTTGAAAAATGTAAAAGAATAATTTTTAATTTACGGTCAAAATTGGGTCAATTTGATGGCACAAAAATCAAATAGGACACTTCTTGTGAGATGTAGGGAGTATTATTTTCTTCACACCATTAATATCCGTAAATTATTATATATTTTTAACAACTAACTTTTTATGAGTTGGTTCATTTTAATTGCTAGAGATTTTCGTGGATACAGGGGGGCCATTATTATTAATGAGGAGGAAGTCAATCAAAATTTGTCAATTTAATTATTTATAATTATGTCTAAATCGTATAGATTTTATTGTATTGCAGCTTTTATATTCTGTTGATAATCGATTCATAAAAATAAAAGTGTATGCATATTTTTATTAAGTTAGAATACGATAAATGTATATGAGCATAATAAGAAGTCGTTGAGATAAAATATTTACAAAAAAATGATATGTAATTTTTTAATAAGTTAAAACGCTATAAATGTATTTGAGTATAGTAAGGGATTGATAAGATAAAATATTTACAGTAAAATCACAATTATATATTTCAAATTATAAAATAACATTTAACACATCATAAATTAAAAAAATATCTATTGTAAAATAACAACTACAACATTTAAATTTTAAAATGATATTCTAACCAAATCATAAATTAACATATTCTTGATTACATATTTATATAAATATATATTATTTAAATATATATATATATTTTTATTGGTTATTTTTAGGTTTCTAACCAAAAGAACCCCCTTTGATTAGATAATTATTTTGTAATGTATGATAATATTTTAAAAATTATTGAAAAATATTTATTGAGACAGTTTTTTTTTACTTGTTACTCTCATTATTTTCAAATACACAGAAAAAAATCCTTAAATTGAAGTGAGATGAGAGACACAATTAGATATATCAAGGAAGCGGCAGACATTTCGACTATTTTACCGTAACTATAATTTGCTATTTATGTTAGTTTCGACTTTAAGTTTTTATTTTTTAAGCATTCAAATACGTTTTATGTATGTCTTTCACTTACATGATGAACTTTATTAAATGGAAGAATTTTTTTAATCAAAATTGTATTTTAACACACTTTATTTATAGAATTATTTTCTTTTAACAAAAAAATATACAAGCAAACTTATCTATATTTAATGTAATAATATAGTAATAATAACTGTGATTCAACCTCGTATAATCTCAACCACACCACACTCTGCTCACTTTTTCATTAAATTTCAGGTTTGTCGGATCTTGTTTTGATAAAAATCTCAAATTTTATTAATTCTCAAATTTCTCTATTAACCATGAATATACAATTATATGTACATAAAAATCATACTCAAATTTAATACATATAAACTATTTTCACTCACTCTTGATGTATAAATATCTCTAACAAACTCTTTCTTATGACCACCATAAAAACCAACTTGAACATATATCACTTCATTCTCATCACATATATCACTGCAATCATATGTAAACAAAAGACAAGTATAGTAAAACCTCAGTCTCTGTAGGCTAAAAAAAACAGAAAGAAGAAACCTCTAACCTCTTGGTTTCTCATGTTAGATTAATTAGGGATTATGGATGGGATGTACAGAAAACCAAGTAATTAAAATCTCTACATACATCTTCATGGAACCCTTTTATTTAATCCTTTATCGATAAAAGAATTTGACCTGTCTTTGTGTTGTTTAATTAACTCTGCAGGAGTCTGTCTCCAGGCCCTCAGACTGACTTATCTGAATTATATCATGGTACATTGGATGAAACCGTGTCTGGAAAACTCTGTATGTAAAATAGGGAACCAGGGCCAAAACCACAACAAGAAGGGTGACTAGCCAAAAGAAAGGGTGCAGAGGCTTCTACGAGAACTTCGTATGCTATTGTCGAAAATGTGGATGGCAGATAACCATATATGATTACAAACAGATACCAAAAAGCAATGCTACCCCAAATGAAAAGGTGCTGAATCCAAGTGAAGTAGTTTATAGAGATCGCCATTTGGCAATTCACAACCCACACTACACAAGTATACATGGTGACCCCGATGATTTCANTAGTTCATAGAGATCGCCATTTGACAATTCACAACCCACACTACACAAGTATCCCCGAGGATTTCATAGTCGAGAACATGACCATCGCTACAAAAAGCTTGAACTGTGATGGAGTTGGTGGTAAAGTAGAATATGATCACTGAACTCATGAATCCGTTAAACATCCATCCGAGTATGCGAGGCCAACTGAAGAGGGTATTTTGGACTCCCTCTTGATACAGAAGAGGATACTGCAAAATAAATTTGAAAGGCCAAACTAACTAGGCGTTATAGATGTGTCGAGCCCTTGAACATTGCAAGTATAATACATAGTTACATATCCAGAAATTAGCAGATTGATATAACACATGCCAGGTTTATTATATAAGATATGTTTGTCATCATCATCACTAAAGCCTGTGTTGTTTAGACTTCTTCGATCTATTAGTTGCCTCTAGCAGTTCATCGCATTCATTCTATTGAAGATACCTTACTAAATACTTTCTAAGCATCTGTCTCAGGTAAGTTTAGTGGATTTCAAACTAGAAGACAGGTGATAGTTGTACATACCGTAATTAATGTTCTTTGCTGATTCATTGAACAAAACTTTAATATTTAGACGGGTGTACAGCTGTACAGAATGAGGATACACAAATCACAATGATAATGGAAAATTAGAAACTTATCCCAAATTCCTCTCTTTCCTATTACTTCAATGTAGCTAGGGGAGAGCAACTTTAGTTTGATAAAGATGAAAATCTAAACACGCATTTCTTCTACTGTGGTCTGTGGCAAGTGAAAACTTGTAGGCTGTACCACATTTACATTTGGCTTTGAAAGGTGCAAAATGCAAGGTTGTGGATGATATCAGACTTAATGAATTTATATTATTTCGGTCCTCAGGGACGTCAGGCCGACCAAGGCGCCTGGGGAGCCCCAGCCGAGCCGGTCAAGCCGAGCAAGGCCAGGGGAGGCCCCCAGCCGGGCAAGGCCAGCCGACCAGGCCGCGGCCGGGATTCGCGAGTTCCAAAAGAATAATGATAAAAAAATAATTTTTTTTAGGAACGAAAAATTTAACCTAATTAAGGAAAATTAAGTTAGATTAAGGAAAAATTAAGCTTGATTAAGAAAAATTAAGCATAATTAAGGAATCATTAATAAGTCTTGATTAAGGCCGAAAAACAACAACCGTCCTCCAAATAAACGTCGATAAGGGCGAATCGTCATAAACGTTAGATTGCTCCACACTTTATATACAGACGAAACCTGGGAAGAGACGAAAAGACTCTAAAGTCAAGTAGAAAGACTTGACTTAGAGTCTTTCCTAGAAGGGACAAATGATATGGGCTAAAAAAATAATCATATTGATATAATTAATGTGGTATTAATTAGACCTAGTATGGTGCATATAAGAGACCCATTAATGAGATTTAAAACCCTAATTAAATATTAATTTTGTTATAAAATGTCAATATTGATGTTTAAAGATTTAGATGATGAGGTACACATTGTAACGGTTGCTGTTATTTCTGCATGAAAGTGTTGTTTCTTCTATTTTTCCTCTTATTATTTGTTATTAATAATTAAATTAATTGTTTTCCAAACAATAAATAAATTAATTATAATAAATATAATGCCATAGTGGTGTATTTATAGGTTATATTTTATATGTGAGCTAAATTTAAATATGCATTCAACACAAGTTCCGCGGTTTGCTAATATTTGACCTGTGACTTTTTGACACAATTTTATGAGTTTTGGTTACATTATTAATTTTTTATTTTTAAAATACAAATATTAAATAAAACTTTATTCACAAAAAATAAATAAATTATTCTAACTATATAATCAAAACTCTTAAAAATGTATGTCGAATATTAGAGAATTAATATTTATCTTTATAAACCTTTCTTAAAAACAGTCACTTTTTAATTTTATAATATAACAATAAGGTAATATATGTATTTTAAAACGGGGCCTGCTCTTACAAATTATACCGTGTTGGAGGTCATCAAGCCCATTTCATGTTGTTATGCAGGACCGTATGCAAGGGAAGCTCTTTGATGCAGCAAGAACGACACCCAAGATGGTTTTACCATGAAAATCCGTAGACTGTCGTCTGCACTCTGCACCCCTCTTTCCCGTTTCTGTTTCATAGAGTAAATAAATAAACTCTTTGAGCCATGAGTTTTGTCTTTGGGAGCACTTGTGCTGCTCTTGTAAGTAAAAAAGAAGAAAGTAAATGGAACTCAAAATAGAAGATTTAGTAAATTATTTTGTTCATCATGGATTCGTAATCAGATATCAAACATACTTTATGCAATCAAATTGTGGAACCTATGTTTGTCAAATATGAAAACATTTCTGCATCAATCGATACTAAATCGATCGTAAACAATTGCAAGACTGTATCACATGCGATCACTTAATATGTTGTGTGTTGGTATTATTGGTTGTCTCTCATTGCCCTGTTAGCTTCCCATCGGTAAACTGCATTGGCTAGTTGTCCAATTTGGATTTCTACATTCTCTGTTGTTCTAGCTAGTATATCTATCTTTGTTTCTAGCTTCTCCATTGTGGAACTAAATTTGCTACTGAGCATTTGAATGGCTTGCTCCAAACCTGCAGATTGTGTACTGTCTTGAGTTGGTGCTCCTTGTATTCTTTCTTGTTGAAAACTCTGCAAATATGATTGCTCAGAAACACTGTTGAAAAGACCTTGATTTAACCATGTTGTATTGATTTGACTCTCACAATGCAGTACGTTTCCTTGTCCTCCCCGTGAGAAATCCAAATGATTTCTCCAACCGGGATTATAAGCCTCAGAATATAAATTGTTTTGTTGCCTGTCGAAATTGCCAATGTTAAATGCTTTTAGTTCCTTTATCAGTGCATCTATTCCTGCATGAAGCTTGTTGATGTCCTCAATCTTGTATGATGTGGTTGCTTTGCCATCATTACCCCGTTTATCCCAGTTAACGCTGGTAGCAGCCATCTTCTCCAAAAGAGCAAATGCTTCACTGGGAGTTTTATCCAGCAGACTACCCTGTGCAGCTGCATTTATTATCATCCTAAACGAATCACGCAAACCGTGGTAGAAATTTGACATAATTGACCACCTAGGAATCCCATGATTGGGACACTTTCTTTGCATTTCTGTATACCTTTCCCATGCATCATATAGTGTTTCATCATCCCCTTGCACAAAGCTTGTAATGTTGCGTTGTAGTTCTACAGTTTTCCAAACTGGGAAATATTTAGCTATAAAGGCACCAGAGAGCGAAGTCCACGTTGTGAATACATTGGATGGCTGGTTTCGCAACCAAACCTTGGCATTCTTTGACAATGAGAAAGGGAACAAACGTAGACGGATCGTCTCCTCAGGAACATTGTTGTATTTGAATGTGTCACATATCTCCAAAAAACTTTGCAAATGATCATATGGATCTTCCCGTTCTATGTCTCCCTCAAAGGTATTCTGTCTTAGAATTTGAATGATGGCTAGTTCAGTTTCATAGTTATTTTCATCCATGGATGGTCGCACAATATTTGAATGACAAAGAAGAGGATCGATTTTATTATAATCTCTTGAAGTCTTTTCAGCCCCGACTGTTTGTTGCATTTCCAACTCTTTATTCTCTTCCATTTGCACTGTACTCAAGGTTTTATTGCAAAACAGTAGTCTCAGCCGCTCAGTTTTAGGGATGGAAAGAAAAAATGCTTAGATTGATCCACAATTTAAAACAATTTGTGCACAGCAGATAATATAGTTAATTATTGATTTCTCTATTTGCTTAGAAACAAAAAATTAGAAAAAGATTAGGGCAAGAAATTGTCACCCTTGGGCCACAATATATCACGGTTAGTGTATTACACATAAATCCTTGATATAATACGAATTAACCCTTATCTGACTATTTTGGTCTCACAATTCACATCAATATACGACAACCCAGGGGAGCTAAAAATAAAGGTTTGCCCCTCCCAAAAACCCTGACTTAATAAAGGTTACATTTATATGAAATGTAAGATGGTCTGGATGTTAGAAGACCATCCAATACTACAATTTCAAAACTACGGACCAAAATACCAGAAACAGTTAGGAGAACCAAAAGCTTTTAAAAAAATCCATAGGTAAAAAAACATAGTACTGTATAACATTTTCTGCATTTTGTTCGAGGTTGCATGATGCATTGCTTAGATGCCACCCAAAAAATTCTGGATGGGTGATCGCACACATCATACGCAACAATCCCTCCAGAAATCCCAACACATTAAATAAAAAATAAAATTGTTTAGTACTTTAGGCTACTGAATGTGACCAACTAATAAAAATATATTCACTTAAATCGAGTCAAAACTCGTGTGATAAAACTCATGCATGACAAAGGTTGTAGCAACAAGTTATAAACCTGTACAAATAATAATTTGAAACAAGAAACAGAGAGCACGGAACTTATAAAGAAGACAACATTGTAACAATAAAACAGATACAAAAACACATACCTTTTAAAATCGGCTAGAAAGGGGACCGGCGGTGAATTTAGGGTTTACTTTTACCCCTCTGTTTTTATAAAAGGTTTTTTAAACGGAATAAAATTCTCTAATAAAATCTGGTAAGTGTTTTTTCTGTGCATTTTGGATGTTGGACCACCTTAGAATTAAAGATAATTTTGTAAATTTTGTGTGGGCTATAAGATCATCCAATTCTGAATTCTGAAACTCAAAATATGGCACAAACAATGTCCACTGTTTAAGTAGCATAATAATTATGAATTTTATTTTTAATGTAACTCCAAAATAGTTCTTTAAGTTCAAATTTATATATTACTAAATTATCTGATAGAGTTTAAGTTATAATCTGAAGCGAGGTAAGAAAAATTATAGTTGTTAGGAATTTTAATAATAATTATAACTTATAAATAATTAGTATATAATATTATGTAGTTATTAAGAATCGATTTTTGACCTTTGATAATATTTGGATAAGATCCTCTTACTCTTATTATATATATGATATAATTCAATAAGGGGCAGTGGTCTATTTTTTTTATTATATTCCTTTAAATTGGATGTTTCCGATTTTATTTTTGTAATTTTGGTGATAATAATATTAGGGGGTGATAGTAGTAAACGTTACATTTAGTTGATGTAATGGAACGAAAATGGTTATGTTTTAGTGGTGACGACAAATCGACGATATGATGAGAACGGTGATAACAGTGTGGTGTAGTTGTAATGATGTAATGTTGGTGTATATATTGAGACAGTGTTAAAAATTCAAAGTAATTAGTGATTTGTTAAAAATATTGGTGATTAATTTTGATTCGTAATTCCTCACTCTAACAGGATATATCTAACAAAACAAAACAAGAGAAAATAAAAAAGAATCAGAGTAGAACAGACGCACTCAATTATGATTTGTTATTTCATTCTAGTTTAATTATATTTATAAATTTATATTTGGTAAATACATTTAAAAATAATTTTAGTTTCTATAATTCTATTAAAAAAATGAACTACAACTTATTTGGTAAAAAAACATGCGATAAATCATACGGACAAAATAGAAAAGATAAAATCTTCTAATAATTTGGAAATGGCAAAAAATTGAAGACTCCATTCCAAATGTGGATTAAGGGTTTAGAAGTGTTTTAAGTCTTTCTTCGTGTAGTCTGTTATGTTTTAGCTTTAAGATTCCCTTTTGCATGGATTCTAGTCTTTTCGTCTTTAGGCCTCGTTTAGTTCCCTGTAACCCAGCTCAATAACTTAGAATTCCATAAAAATGAGATAAGTTATACTGTTTGGTTGTATATATTTTAAAATGAACAAATGAACTTATAGTTTTAAGGTATTTAGGGTTGCGGTAACTCACTTACCTAGCCCATCCACAATCACCTAGAGTTACATAGTAAAGACACATATAAATACACTTCAACACATTTTATAATTAAATAATATTTTATAATTAAATTTTTATTTATTTTTTTATTAGTTTATATAGTTTTGTTTATTTATATTTAAAATAAATTATAATACACATATTTTCTAAACAGTAGTTTCAAATATTTATGTTTTAAATCTTTCATAAATCATTTTTAAAATGATTTTAATCATCTGTTAATTAATTTTGTGTCAATATGATTATTGTTTTCACTACAAATCAAATTAAATGTTTAAAATTTCAAATATTTATGTTTTTAATTTACTACGTTTATAAATATTTTTTAATAGTTTATAATTAAAATTTTAATTATATTTACATTAGTTTATAATTATATTTTTATTTGTTTTTATAATAATTTATAAATGATATAAATATTTTAAGTGACAATTTTGAATGTATTAATTTTAAAGTATTATTTTAATATTTTTATAAAAGTTTATAATTAATTTCATACATATATTTATAGTAATAAAATTAATAACATTATTATTAATTTTTTAAAAGTATAAATAGTTTAAACAAAAATAAATTATGTAACTTAAAGTAACAGTAATCAACTATACACAGTTTTTATTATACATGGTGTAAAATCCTGTTTTTTTTTGTTATTTAATTGGATATTAGATTTAGATTAATTTTTTTGATAATAGTATTAGTTAGAAGATTCTAGAATTTCTTTTTGGGTAAGTTAATTCGAAAAAGAAAAGATTTATTATTGATGGAAAGGAGCATAAGAATATTTTTAAAAATAGAAATCTTTTTATACAAATCCTAGAATAATTTTATTTTAGAAGTTGATTTAGAAGGTGAAGAAACTTTAGGACCAAGTTTTAGAAGGAAAAAAAATTTGAATTAGGTTTTGTGTGCCTATATAAAGACCCTTAGCAATCCAAAATAAGCCGCACAGCTAATTCATTCTAGAGGTACGCAAAACTTGTTTGCAATTTATGTGTTGTTTGATTCATATACACGTCTACCATGCTTTTTATTTTTGATAATATATGTTGTCTTGCATGCTTTAACATGACTAATTGATATTATCATGTTAGTTAGTTATATATGTGACCACTGACCACATGCTTGTTTTGTGCTGCATAATTATGTTATGCTATATAAAACGATTAAATACCATGTTGCATTCCACATACTTTAAGTTTGTATGAAAAGATGAGATTAAAAATTTAATGTGTATTATTAGTTTAATTATACATGTATGTTTAAGCACATGTATATTAAACTGCTTTTATTCGAAAACAATTAATTAATTATGTTAGATTCTATGATGTGAAAAATTTATGCTTGATTAAATAATTTGTGATTAAATATATGCTCATGTATATAGTTCTCGATTTGATTTATTTGTAAGAAGAAAAGTACATATAACTCATAAAAGCATGTTGATTAAATCATGTATATTATGTTAAAGTTGCCCTGCAGAGTTCCCGAATGTATATAGTAATTATAAAACTTGATACTTGAATTCATGATAACATGTACTTAGCCGGTGGTACAGAGATTTCTGTTTTTATGTATATTAATTAGTTAGTTAATTTAAGTTACCATGCATGCGATATATGTACAATTTGTGACATACGTGTTATTAAAATATTATTTATTTGTCATAGAAAATCTTGGAATAAGTAATAAATCGGTGTGTATTGATTTAATTATAGGGTCTGTTNCGGGTCTGTTCGTATAATTAAGATTTGATTTATAAGTGTCGACATTCAGGTAAGTACCTTTTGACTTACTTTTATTTTCGAAAAGATTTTGATACTGTGATTTCGAATTTCGTATAAGATATAAGAATATTGTTTCGAACTGTATAAGATATAAGAATATTTTAGAAACCCAGTCTCTACGTTTTGAATCCGTTCGTAATTTACGCCAAAGTTCCGGAACTAGGCTTAGATACCCTTATTAGGGGCACAAGTGTGCACTCTTAGATACCTGATAAGGGCGCGTGATTATTGAACTTTAGATCCCGTCCACTGGGAAAGTGTCGTAAAGAATAAGAATAAGATGTCGGTCACTGGCAAAGTGTGGTCGTAGAGCAAGACTGCGGAATTTTATAAGATTATCGTATTGTTTTATTAAAAGATTTTTAAAATATTAAAACTGTGGGTTGGATTGTCTTTCTAAAAGTGTTTTTAAAATTGATATTATTTTTGAAGGAAAAATTGTTTTAATAAAACGTCCACTCATTTTGAGGATAATGGTTAGTCAATTTGTTACTTGCTGAGCTGTAGCTCACCCCTTTCCCTATATTTCATATTCGTACGTTGAGGAAGCTTAAGAGATTAAAGATGTGAATTGTGGAATTTTTGTGCTATTTGATTAAGTGAATTTTGATAAGACTTATCGTATTATTAGAATAAATTTTATTGCATGTGTTAGACGTTAATTATTGAGCATGCAGAGCTGCGTCTCTGGATTTAATTGTTTTGATATTATGTTTGGTTTTAATTTGACTTTTGAGAAATTTGGAATTTATCGAATATAAATTTATTTTATTAAGTTTCGAATAATGTATTAATAGTCCGAAAAGGACGGACTATTATACATATCAAACATTGTAACTTATTTTCTAGGAATGTGAAGTTACGGTGTAGGCTCAAGTGTCACCAGCTTCTCTCTCTAATCCTTGGTGGATTGTTCTTTATTGACATTTGAGATATCTATAATATTGCTTTCTTATAAAAAAATAATATTTATTTAAAATTTAAATTTCTTATGAAAATCCTTAAATCTTATTTTTGATATGTTTATGATATGTCCTCTTTTCTAGTTAACAATAAATATTGGAGGTTTTTCTATAAATACGTTTTTTAAAAGATTGCAAAATTTTGATTTTTTTGTAAAAATACAAATTTATAAAATATATAAAAAAACGATTCTGCAATTATATTTAACTAAATATGACCAAATTCAACCGCAAATGTAATCAAATGCAGTTACAACTTTTTTAAAGAAAAACGTAATGACAAGTTTATTTGTTTACAATATGTATTTTTACAAATATTTTAAAAGAGGTAATAGGCAAATAAATTTATGAAAATAGTATTTGTGTTAATTAATTTCACGAAATATTAATGTTCCTAATCTGTTTCTAATTTGTATGTACATAAGTTATTTATGCATGCATGAAAATAGTATTTATATATGTTTCGTTGAACATACCTTTTCCTAATCCATCCCCTAGCTAGCTAGTTCATTCCTAATCCGAATAGAATTATAAAACTAAAACTTGTTTATATATAGTTGGTGCCACCAAAATAATAAAGTACAAGCTAATGAGCTAGGTATAATCAGCAAAAAATTATCACAAACCTATTCGACTCCAAAAGCAATATGGTTCCCAGCCAGCATAACGAGGGTGCCGCTCCACAACCTTTCATCACAGTGGAGGTACAGCCGATGATATACATCTCCGAACGCAATATGGTTCCCTGCATCCACCATGATGAGGCAATTGCAGCTCCCCAAGCACCCCAGGGTTTCATAGCAATCGAGGTACATCAGATGATATACCTCTCCCAAGGCAGTATGGTTCCAAGCGACCATCATAAGGCCGAGGCTGAGGTCGAGGTCAAGGCTGAGGCTGAGGCTGAAGTTGCAGCTCCACAATCACCGAAGGATTCCATTGCAGTCCAAGGCACATCTCGGGGTCAGGCGCCCTTGCCAGCTGGAGACCCTTGTGGTCTCTGTAAATGCATCTGTAGTTTTTCCCTTATTATTTTGGTTATTTTTCTTGTAATTGGAGCAATTATTGCTCTTATTTTCCACTTTGTACCTGAAAGTTCACCCGAGGGGTGATGTGAGACGTTAACATACAATTTTTATGTTCCAACCAACTGGTGAGATTTCAAAGATCCGTAATATGGTAATTAATCTTAGTCAGATTGTTCACTTCCATATGCTGAAGCAATCTTTACGTGTTAATATTTTTAAAATTTTCTTTTTTAAATACAAATATTAAATAAAACTTTATTCACAAAAAAAATAAAAAATAATTATTGTAACTATATAATCAAAACTCTTAAAAATGTGTGTAAAATATTAGAAAATATTTTAATATTTATCTTTATAAAGCTTTCTTAAAAACAGTCACTTTTTAATTTTATAATATCTATACTATATTATTAAAGACGAAAGATTAAAAGTTTTGGTCGGTATGGTATAGGTGAACCATAAAAAAGATCTTGACCGTCCAATTTTAAGTGAACAATAGAAATAATCTTAACCGTTGAATTTTAATAAAATATAATTTTAAAAGAATATAATCATACATACAATTCTAACACAAATAATCCTCCTTTTATGCAAACAACTCATAAACATTATAATTCTAAAGAATATAAACATTACTACTAAAATACAATCTCATATTAATCTTCTAACTAAAATATCTCACATTAATCTCCTGAGTAAAATACATCTCTATACAAAACAAACAATAATTATCCTATTAAAATATAAATACAAATAAATTATATAAAAATATATACATATAATATTAAATAAAATTTAAATTATTATTATACAAATACAAATAAATTCAAATCATTAAAAAATATTAAAAAATTAAAAAAATTCATCCGTGCATCGCACGGATATAAGCTGGTAACAATAATATATGTATTTTAAAACGGGGCCTGCTCTTACAAATTATACTGTTTTGGAGGTCATCAAGGCCCCTTTCATGTTGTTACGCTAGACCGTATGCAAGGGAAGCTCTTTGATGCAGCAAGAACGATACCCAAGATGGTTTTACCGTGAAAATACGTAGACTGTTGTCTGCACTCTGCAGCTCTCTTTCCCCTTTTTGTTTCATAGAGTAAATAAATAAACTCTTTGAGCCATGAGTTTGTCTTTGGGAGCACTTGTGCTGCTCTTGTAGTAAAAAGGAAGAAAGTAAATGGAACTCAAAATAGAAGATTTGGTAAATTATTTTGTTCATCATGGATTCGAAATCAGATATCAAACATAATTTATGCAATCAAATTGTGGAACCTATGTTTGTCAAATATGAAAACATTTCTGCATCAATCGATATCGATCGTAAACAATTGCAAGACTGTACCACATGTGATCACTTAATATGTTGTGTGTTGGTATTGTTGGTTGTCTCTCATTGCCCTGTTAGCTTCCCATCCGTAAACTGCATTGGCTAGTTGTCCAATTTGGATTTCTACATTCTCTGTTGTTCTAGCTAGTATATCTATCTTTGTTTCTAGCTTCTCCATTGTGGAACTAAATTTGCTACTGAGCATTTGAATGGCTTGCTCCAAACCTGCAGATTGCGTACTGTCTTGAGTTACTGCTCCTTGTATTCTTTCTTGTTGAAAACTCTGCAAATATGATTGCTCAGAAACACTGTTGGAAAGACTTTGATTTAACCATGTTGTATTGATTTGACTATCACAATGCAGTACGTTTCTTTGTCCTCCCCGTGAGAAATCCAAATGATTTCTCCAACCGGGATTATAAGCCTCAGAATATAAATTACTTTGTTGCCTGTCGAAATTGCCAATGTTAAATGCTTTTAGTTCCTTTATCAGTGCATCTATTCCTGCATGAAGCTTGTTGTTGTCCTCAATCTTGTATGATGTGGTTGCTTTGCCATCATTATCCCGTTTATCCCAGTTAACGCTGGTAGCAGCCATCTTCTCCAAAAGAGCAAATGCTTCACTGGGAGTTTTATCCAGCAGACTACCCGGTGCAGCTGCATTTATTATCATCCTAAACGAATCACGCAAACCATGGTAGAAATTTGACATAATTGACCACCTAGGAATCCCATGATTGGGACACTTTCTTTGCATTTCTGTATACCTTTCCCATGCATCATATAATGTTTCATAATCTCCTTGCACAGCTTGTAATGTTGCGTTGTAGTTCTACACTTTTCCAAACTGGGAAAGAAGACCATCCAATACTACAATTTAAAAACTACGGACCAAAATACCAGAAACAGTTGGGAGAACCAAAAGCTTTTAAAAAGATCAATAGGTAAAAAAACATAGTATAACATTTTCTACATTTTGTTCGAGGTTACATGATGCCACCCAAAAAAATCTGGATGGGTGATCGCACACATCATAACCAACAATCCCTCCAGTTATTCAGAAATCCCAACACACTCAATTTGCATATTGTTTTCTTAGTCAAAAATAAAAAACAAAATTGTTTAGTACTTTAGGCTACTGAATGTGACCAACTAATAAAAATATATTCACTTAAATCGAGTCAAAACTCGTGTGATAAAACTCATGCATGACAGAGGTTGTAGCAACAAGTTATAAACCTGTACAAATAATAATTTGAAACAAGAAACAGAGAGCACGGAACTTATAAAGAAGACAACATTGTGACAATAAAACAGATACAAAAACACATACCTTATTTTTAACAAGAAGCGACAGTAAAAGTAAAATCGGCTAGAAAGGAGACCCGCGGTGAATTTAGGGCTTACTTTTACCCCCTCTGTTTTTATTTTTGGCTCAATGGCCAGCGTTGATTATTTTCACAGTAAAATCAACTTAAATTTGTGGGCTCCGGGATTGTAGCTGGGCTATTAGCCTATTAGGTTTATAGGAGATCAATTGATTTTGAGGTCAGTCTTGTCTATTTTTAACCTTTGGTAAAAAAATTAAAATTAAAAATACTATATCAATTCGTATTTTAATTTATCAGAAGGTTATTTTTGAATTACTTCAATATATAGTTGTGTCCTAATCAAGTACTAGTATTTAGTAATCCCATTTAATAATATCGGTGTTATCAATTTATGTAAAAAAAAACCAATTTACTTTATAATATTAGAATGTTGGGATTAATTTTCATATAATTAAAATATTTTGTAATTTTGTACTATAAAAATCAAACTGATTTGTATGTATTTAAAATTCTAAATTAAACAATTTAGTGTAAGGCTCGAAAAAAAATTCGATTAGATTTATAAACAAGTTGTATATGAACACAATTTTTTAATTCAATTCATAAATAATCCGAATTTCATAGCAATATAATTCGATTCGAAAGTTTGCTGAAAAAAATTATTTATAATATTCATAAATAGATTCGTTAATATACTCGTGAACTTAGTTCGTGAGCATATTCGCGAATAAGTTTAAAATCAGTTCATGAAAATCATGTTTTGTAAACATATATTCATAAAAGCTTATAACTCGTTCGAAGTAAGGATAACTAATATTTAAATTAATTGATTTTTTATTTATATTTTTATTGATATTTAATATAAAATTTTATAATATTAAGAATTTATGTTAATATAAGTATTAATTTTTTTGTAAAGTTTACCTATGATTAATATTTTATAGTAAATTCACATTTTTTATTTTAAAAAATATAAATATGATTAATTTTAAAATCATTTATAAAATTTTACATTAGAATCAAAAGATTCTCCTTCTAACTTTATATAAGGATGTTCTCTCTAGAATAATGACTTTCATATCATAAACATTTATGATAAATATGGTGTATATATTTTTTATGAATTAATTTATTCAGTTTTTATTAAACTTATACATTTTTTATTAATATTAATTAGATCATAATATATATTATATTATAATTTGAAAAAAATGTTATATTCTAAACTATCTATAAACTTTTCGTAAGAATTTGTTTGTAAACTAAGATTTTTATGAATACACGTTCGTGGGCAATATCTCTGAGTTATTCGTATATGATAGTTAACCAAATGTGTTACGCGAGTTGTTGAACGAACATGTGTTCCTTAATTAGTCAACAACTCACATATTTATAAACAATATTTGTTTACTAACAAGCTAAATTAAAATTAAATATTTAACTCGATAATAATTTAAAGAGTAAAGTGCACTTCGTGTATATGTATTTTGTGTGTCAGTCCACGTAAGACACGAGACTTCAAAAACTATCATTTACTATATTAATATATATATATATATATATATATATATATATATATATATATAT
>QRFB01001474.1:25787-66185 GCA_008931105.1 Oenanthe javanica
ATATATATATATATATATATATATATATATATATATATATATATATATATATTCCTGCAAATTGTGTATTCCGTCAATTCTTTTCAACTCCGTTTATTTTGTGCAGGGTATTTCAGTCTTTTCAGTAAACACCATGTTCACATAATAATTATAAAATACCTCAAAAAACAATAATAATTAACCATGAGTCCGCATCATTCATTTCATTGGCCCCAAACATAAAAGATTCAAAGAAGAATTTCTTCAAACACATGGCGCGCATGCGAAATTAGTCATCCCAACGTTTGTCAATTCTCTACACACCCTCCCCAACTTAAGTCTCGTCAAATTAGGACAACTCATTGAAATCAAAATCAATACATCATCGTTGATGCTCTTAAATCGACGGTCACAACAGAACACGAGTAATGAAATCAAAAGGCAAAACACACCAAAATCAAATAAGTTTGATAACTAAGCAAGTATCTTGTATGCTTAGGTGTTAATTTTATTAGTAAAATTTTGATTGTCCTCCTTAAATTCTGGTTGTGATTGAATTTGAAATTGGGGTTTGAAGTTTGATTTGAGAAGGGCGGGGATTCTGACTTTTGGAAATGGGTGTGTTGATCTGTGGTGGAATTAAGGATTGGTGGGGGTGGTTTAATGAAGGAAACTACCGCGACCGCGGTGATTACGGGCGGTGGTGATGAGGTGGATCACCAATAAGGATAGATGAGAGATTTTTGAGAGACAAGGGGAGGGAAAAACTTACGATGAAAAACTTTTCATATCAAAGCTCAAGTAAACATCTTGCCGGCAAATCATCTTTTTCCGACGAAATGTGGGTGAGAAAGTGGCCGTTAAAGTTGAGAGAGTTGCCGTCGAAAATGGTTTTTTAAACTAACGGAAATACCCTTAAAAAAACTGACGGCGTTAGTTCAATTATACGGAAATCAGCAAAGTGTAAAAAATTAAGAAGCACAGTATAGCGCGTGTGGTAGTTTTTGAAGTGTAGTATCTCAAGTGATCTGACACACAAACTACGCGTACACCAAGTGCACCTTACTCTAATTTAAATTCATATTTCAGTTCAAATTCAAAAAATTATATCCTATATATAATAAGAGTAAAAGAGATCTTATCCAAATACTACCAAATGTCAAGAATTTGATACTTCCTAACAACATATTAAAATTTAATATTTAAAACTTTATATCTTATTAAAATTTAAAACTTTATATCCTATTATATCATATATATATATAACAAAAGTAAGAGAGATTTTATACAAATATTATCAAAGGCCAAATTATCGGTTCTTAATAACTAAATCATATTATATACTAATTATTTATTATAAGTTATTATTATTAAGATTTATAACAACTATAATTTTTCTTACGTCGCTTCAGATTATAAATCAAACTCTATCAGATATTTTAGTAATATATAAATTTGAACTTAAAAAAATATTTTGGAGTTACATTAAAAAGAAAATTCATAATTATTGTACTACTTACACGGTAGATATTGTTTGAGTCATATTTTGAGTTTTAGAAGTCAGAATTAGACGATTTTATAGCTTACGCGAAACTTATAAAATTATCTTTAATTCTGAATTAGTTTAACATCCAAAATCCAACTGAAACAGCCCCTAATCTAGACAGAAAAGACAGTTACGAATTTTTATCGAGAAATTCTACTCTATTTAGGAAACCTTTTTATAATTGATTTATATAGAGACGTATCATATATCAGATATTATTATTATTATAGTGGAGACAGTATTTGGGTTTTACATATAGAGAGGTGGAGGAAGACGGTGAATTTTCTTTCTGAAGGGGATAATTAAAGTTTTTTTATCCAAATCTTTTATATAAAAATATTTAATATATTATATAAGGTATCAGGACAACTTTATACGGATAATCAATTACACTTACATGAGAAATTTTTATATTGAGAACTCATAAATCTTATTAATTCATTGGTTTGGATTTAATCGAAGAAATTAATTTTTTTAAAAAAAAATAATTATTTGAGTTTACCGACTAATTAGTCTAAGATATTAAATACACATTCTATTAAAACACGTTGTCACATATTTTGAATCATATTATTTGATAAATCAAATTAAAATAAACATAATATAAATTAATAAATATTAATACATTTTTTAAATTTAATCAATTTCTATATGAGAAAATTATATTGATTTAATTTTTAATAATTGATAATTATTGTTAACTATTTTCATAATTAAAATTCATTTATATTTTGAAAAAAATGTCATTACACATGTTGAATTGTCATAACACACAATATGGTGTGTATTCAATTGGGATTGTGGAGTATTTTTTTGGATTTTAAAAATCTGGGAGTATTCAACTTCAATTAAAAAATATCCATTAAAATTTAAGGATATTCAATTATGATTTTAAATAATGTTTTAAAATCTGGGGTATTTAATCTCAATTTTAAATAATGATTAAAAATCTAGGGGTATTCAATTTAGATTATTTTTAATCAATTAAAATCCAGGGGTATTCAAACACTTATTAACACTGATGGATTTTAAAAATCAATGAATTATGTTGGATTTTCCTATATATTTTAGATGTTTTAAAATTTCACTTTAATACAATAGATTCTACTTGAATTCATGATTAACTCTACGCTGACTCTATGAATTGTGTATATAATCTATGAAATTTTAAATCAAATATAATCAATAAAAATCAATGGATTATTATCAATATCTATCAATCTTGATTGAATACACCTCATGTATTAATATGGAGTAATATTTTTTGTTTAATAAAGAACTTGTTATATATTAATATGAAAAAGTGGGATATAAAAATTATTATTACGATAATTGTTATGTATTATTTTATTTTTTAATATTAACTTAAAGTTTAAATCTCATTAAAAATATAATAATATCTACTATTTATTGATGCAAGGTTTAAATTATATATTATATAATTATTTGTAAATTGAAATTTATATTATAATACTGAAAATATAAAAAAAAAACGTATTCAAATGAATAATTATATTATTAACAGATACATATATATTATATCTCATATAAACATAATATCATAATATTTCGAATCACAAAATTTTAAAAATTTATATATTAATAATATAAATTTATATTTTGTGTGATGTGCATATTTATTTTTAATATTCTATAATTTTCTTATTTATATTTAATTCGGTTGATATAAAAATATATAAGTTAAATAAGTTAAAAAATTAATATAGTTATAATATATTAAGACTTTTTAATATTATAAAAATATTACTAATTTTAAAATAAAAAATTTAATTAATAAAACTAAATATATGTGCTTCGCATGGGCTAAAATCTAGTATTAAATAAATGTTATAAAACATAAACAATCTAAGTTCACTTACCCCCAATCCTGATGAAATAGTAATGCATTCCTGATTAAATAAAAAACATGGGTCATTTAGTAGGCCCAAAACAATGTTAACAAACATTCAAATTTTAATTCCTCTCAAAACACCCTGTATAATTACTCCAAAAAAAAAACGATCATTTGTACATATTTTGTATATACAATTTTATGTATTATCCTTTACTTTATATATTAAAAAGATACTATTTTAATAACTTTTAAATAATAATTTTATTTAAATAATTATATATATGAACACTTATTCTGTTTAAATGTTATAATTTATCATTTAATTATTTATTATAATATAAATAATTATTTTAAAACACAATAATATATTATAATAGGTAAATATAATATTTAAAAAAATTGTAAGTCGTGAAAAGTTACGGGTTGCCAGCGGAGATGGGAAGCTTTGTCTGTTTGTTTTCTTCTTAAAATTAAGACAGCTTGGTATCATACTAGTATATTTACTATTTATTATGATGGTTGGACAGTTGATAATGTTACCTCTTCAAGCTGCAAATGCCAACTTATTTAATTAATCCTCAGAGTGAACCATCCTTATATGGAGCATCTCTCTGGTTGATCTTTGAATGTGAATTGAATCAGTGATATTTAGACCAAGCTTGCTTTTATTACTACTGTCCTAAAATTTGAAGTCAAATAGGACTACTTGTGTAAAATTGACAACTTGGGCAGCACTTGACGTGAGACAGCTGAAGATGAGTGGTATCGGGTATTTTTACTTCACAATAATCTTGTTGAGTTTTCTATAATCCACGCCTATTAGGAATTGTTTTCTGAAAAAAAGAAGAAGAAAAAGATCTGCCATTGTCATAGTTAATGTAGTAACGAAACTAGAGCGCTTTGACTGGCAGTCTTTTAAAAAGCTTCCGTGTTTGTAGCTGCAGTATAGTATTCCGAACTTAGTTGCGGAAATATGTAAGAATCCTGTGCAGACCTTGTTGGATCATGAAGCAAAGGTTTAGGTGGGACTTGCAAGGACTGAACGCTTCCTTCCAACATCTCCACTACTTTACTCATAGATGGCCTATCTGCTGGAATGGTTTGAATGCACCACAATCCAACCAGCATCATTTTCCTTTTCGCTTCTCTTTCCTCGTCACTATCTGGCGCACCATCATTATCTAGACATGAGTCATTTTCCAGATTCTCATATATGTTGTCCGGAAAATATGATTCACTTGATCGTGCAACTGCAGAATTGTTATTTTTGCTTGCTCCTGCCAATTCAAGAACCATCATTCCATAGCTATAGACATCAGACTTGTGAGATACCCTGCAAAAATTCCTATTAAAAACTTCTGGAGCAATATATCCAGCAGTCCTTCTCGCTCCTAAAATTGATATAATGCTCCCCTTTGTCTTGCACAATTTAGCAAGTCCAAAATCAGAGATCTTTGGACAAAAATCTTCATCCAAAAGAATATTTTGAGGTTTAATATCAAAATGAACTATCCTTGTGTTGCAACCACGATGTAGGTACTCTAGACCCCGAGCTATCCCAACAATGATTTGGTATAATATATTACTGTCCAAACGTTGGCTTGAATCAGGAAATCTATTATCAACATAAATGAACTTGTCTAAAGACTTGTTAGGCATGAACTCATAGATTAGAGCTCGTCTGTTCCTTTGAAAGCAGAATCCCAGAAGAGTTACTACATTGACATGAGATGTTCTACTAATGCTTGCAACTTCATTTATGAACTCCTCACCGTTCCCCTTTGTTTCATTTAGAACTTTAACAGCAACTTGCCTCCCGTCTGTAAGTTTACCTTTGTAAACTCTACCATAACCTCCTTGACCTATTTTTTCGTTAAATGAATTGGTCATTTTCTTAATGTCTGAATAGCTATATCTCTGTGTAGTAAGAGCTTCATAGTTCCGCACAAATGCTTCAACGTTTTGGTTGCTATACTCTTCTCCTTCCATAGACCTTGATTTCTTTTGTTTTTCGCAAGCAGAGATTATTAAGCATCCTGCGACGACAATACCTACTCCACCAAGCACTATAAAGGAAATATAAGGGGGTCAATGTCTTTCTGAGTGATGGTTATGAGGGACAAGAACAGAATAAAGTGTAGCTCAAGATAGATATATTACCTGGAGCAAGTATTTTGAATATATCACCGATGCCTGTAGAAACACA
Source organism: Oenanthe javanica (assembly GCA_008931105.1). Lineage (NCBI taxonomy): Eukaryota > Viridiplantae > Streptophyta > Magnoliopsida > Apiales > Apiaceae > Oenanthe > Oenanthe javanica. The sequence continues at coordinate 31,374 of QRFB01001474.1, forward strand.
ACATAGAACATAAGCAGCCGTTAGAATTGGCAAACGTTATACTAGTTGTAATAGTCTTGAGTACTTCACCATGCATTAAATTAAGTACTATATAATTGACATGATTTTTTTTAGAACTACAGGGGAGAGAGGGTGTGACAGTGTGAGGATCCGAACACATGATTTTTTCATGTCGGAAGGGGGTGTGAATGAGCCTTTGCTACAACGATATTTCTAAATGAAATTTGTATAACTTTTCCTTAGTAAGGCTCCATAACTAAAAAAATATTTTGTTCTAATTTCAAAGTCAATTTTCTTTTACAAATGATCAAAGGCTCAAAGCCCAGTTTTTTCAACGACTTTGATCTCTGGAATAATTTTAATTCACTAATAATTGATCTCTGGTATAATTCGAATTCCATATGCATCCAAAAAAAATTCATATTATATTAACTCATTGATAAACGAATCTAACCTATGTACACAACTGCGAGCAAATACTATTTGTAGGTCCTGAATGTTGAAGCTAAATAAACCCCAACATTGTTTTGACATACAATATCAGGAAGAAAAGACATGTGTAGACCTGTTTTAATATCTCATTGCGGAGCAGGAAGTATGTGACGCAAGGAAGTGACTCTTTATTTTTTCTATCACTTGTATTTGCTACTAGTATTAAATAGAGTACCAAGTATAGAAAGTGAACTCACCAACGTTTCCCAAATCAGCAACGCTTCCCGAATCAGGAACGTTTTCCCAACCAGTAACGATTCCCGAATCAGTAACATTGCATAGAGATTGGTATGGCCGATCGTAACAAAAACAAGCAAAGGATGCTGTTGTTGAGTTATAGCCGCATCGGCCACCTGATCGACCACATTCGTTACAGCTGCTGTCATTCGCTTCCCACATCAATCCGAAACCAGCTCTGAGAACTTCCTGGAGGTCATTTTCTGATGCCGTTGTAGAAGATAACAACTGAGCTGATGTTTGATTAATGGGAACAGTAATACTGTTGCTGCAGGTTGCTTGGCCTAGATTAGATTCAAGTAAAACAGCTTGCGTATAAAAATAACTGTCACTGTTTGTTCCATTTACAGTGCAATCAAATTTATATGATTGTGGTTGACCTGGGACATTAACGCAACCATAAGATAAAGTCAAGTTCTGATCTCCAAAAGGATTCCTAAAAAGTCTATAATCCAAGTCTGTGTTGTATTTAAGGCTCGGGCAGGTATTGTTCCACAAGTCTTGTCTAGCAACGGTGATAAGAAGAGATCGAGTATTTATTCCAATAACTCGATATGGTTTTGACTGTATGGTAATGAGAGGAACATCACCTTGACAATCTAGTCGGAATGCTGGATGCCCACAGTGGGCATCCCTGCCACCACCCCAGAAAGGGTAATCAAGACTTGGAAAGTTTGCGCATCGGAAACGTCCAGCGCAGGACAAATATTGTGCATCACTTTGACAGAGAGAAGTGGGAATATAGTGTGACCGTTTGGGGTTCCTTAAACTTAAAATAAGTAGCTTATTTTATTTTTATTTTTTACATATTTTCATATTTTTTTAAAGTAAATATTTGTTTTAGAATTTTAAAATCAAATATGAACATAATTATTTCCGGAAATAAGGACTTATTTCCGGAAAATACATACATCCCTACTTTTTTCCGGAAATAAGGACTTATTTTCACAAGTAACCGGTTGCCAAACAGGCCCAGTAACATGGAGACTATGAACATGGCAAGGAACATAGTAGAGGACTGCAAGGAATTAAAACACATATTGTGCTTTCTATATGCACAAGTACACACACAATTACAAGTTTGAACTCAAAATAACCAAGCAAGACTTGAAATTAGTGGCTTCGAAATTTCTACAATGACACATACAGAGAAGATATATCAAAATATGATCGACTGCATTTAATGTAGTAAGAAGAAAATCGTGTAAAGTCTAGCTTGGTTGAATTGTTCTAACTTTTGAACTTGACAAGGAAATTGTTTGTGCAGTTTGTCGGAATGTTCCCATGGAGAATAGGAAAAGATTACTGAAAAATAAAAAATTTTGTTTGAAATTAGTCCTTTATGGATAATTTATCATGGGCTTAATGGCCCTGAAATTAGTTTTAGACCATGTTACAATACAACATCAAGGTTATAAATACAAGTAAATTCTATCATTACAAAAATGACATCAAATTTTTACACTAAAAATGCTTATAAATTTAGGTAAATACTTAAAGTGACTTTAGAAACATTTTTCTCATTTATTATTTTCCATAATACTTCTTCAATTCCCTTCTTCATTTTCCTACAATTTTCATCATAAAAAATATTTAATTCCTTATTTCCATTCACTATTTACTCATACATTCTTTATCTCTCAATAAATTTTGTACCTAATCTTTCATTCTCATCCTTCCTCGTGCAACTCAGCAACTGTACACAACTTCAGTAGTTGCATTAAAACTCTCTTACAATTACAAGGCACGCTCCACCAATTAACATTCCAACTGAAGATACAAACTCTGGTCGTACAGATATACAGTAATAAACACAAAAGCGTTTATTACTGTATTAGCAAAAATCCCACTAGCATAGTAAATATTTTACAACTGCATCATCAAGCACAAATGCAAACTTTTAGATCCTGCTATTTGCTGGCAGTGGCAAAACACCATAGAAAAAGTCTCCAAAGTAGCCTGGAGGCTCATATACTAGCTTCGAGATGATATCTCTGAGTGTGATTACCCCTTCTAGATTTCCCACTTCATCCACAACGTAAATTCGATGAATCTTCACGGAATCAAGCTTTAAGATTACTTCTTTAAGTGTGTCATCTCTTCTGCATGTTATCATTCCACTCGAGAATGGCGTTGACTGTTCATGCTCTTCCAAATATTGTCTAATAGCCGTGAGGAAGTTCTTAGCTGTCATATATCTGCAATAATAACCACAAATCAATAATCGTAACATACCACTACTGTCTATTGTATTATAACAATGCTGGATGTTTTGTATAAACAAACCTGTATTCCTTGTAAATAGAAGGTGCAAGTAGAAGGAACTGAATATCTCTGATGCTTATATTACCAACTGCCTTCCCATCACTTTCAACCACCGGTACTCCACCGAATCCCTCTTGCCTCATCAATTTAAATGCCTGCAATACTGGTTCATCCTCGTGCACCTTGAAAATAACAAAAAAAAATTGTTACAACAAAATCAATAAATAACTGCATATTAGTGATTGCATTGAGAGATGCATATGAAGCTATAGCCAGCAGGATATACCTTTATAACATTACCAGGTTTCATTAGGGGAAGACCAAGTTCAGATAGTTTCTTACTACCCAAACTTTCAAACCACTGAAGACCAGAACATTCCTCTAACATGTGTATTACAGCAGATTGGGTAATGATGTTTTCAATCTTCCCTTCTCCAGAATCAACTACAGGAACACTCTTCATTCTGTATGCTGATAGTAGCAAAAGCATGGTCAGAAATGAATTGGATGTCTGCAAGGCGAGAAACGGAGCCCAGCGAAATGATCCAGAGATATCTCGAACCTGTGTAGCTGAAAGTTAGTCAAGTGAATTGTTTGTTATCAAATTTGAATCATCTTCTAAACCAGAATAGCGCAAGTACCTTTGTATTCTTATAAAGTGCAGAGGAAGTCAGAGCCTCAAAAAAGTTTCCAGAGGCTGAGGCAGCGGAAAAAGAGTTTAAACTTCTATATCTTGGAGAATACATTCCTTTCGTTGCTGCTGCAACAGCGGGACTCATGGATTCCTCAGATACATTGGCAACTAGTTCTGAGCCAGAAGATCCTTCCTTCTCTTCTGACTACAAATTTGAAAATTTTAAGCAGCTATATTTAGCTTTTCCTTGAAAGTTAAAATAAGGCAACATACTAGTCTTGCGAACCAAATTATAGAATTTTCTCTAACTCAAAACAAAAACCAAGCATTAAAGTTTTAGACGTAACATTCAGCCACTAGGCAGAACTTCCTGTTTCATTTGTCAATACAAAAGGAACATTTGCTTTCAAACTGGTAAATCAAAATTAAACAAACTTCAGATATCACCTTCCCTCAGTTCCACTTGGATATTTCAATTAACACTCTTACAGATTCAATACTGGCAGAAGGAAAAGCCTAATCATTGTGAATACGGAAGTATACATATAAGAGAAAATTTAGGACAAATTTCTAGATAACGCACATACGAGCCAAATTTCTATTTGCGAAATGCAATAGTATACTCTTATATTCAATAAAAAGTGCTGGTTTACATACCTGATGCAGAATCCATACGGCAATGCCAGCAAACTCAATGATGCCAATGTATCTCTCCATCCAGCTAGCATCTTTTGGTGCATCAACATCAACAACAGGCACACTCAGAATTTTATGTTTGGCCATTAACTGGACAGCTTCAGCAACACTAGTGTCGGAATTGATCTCAATAACTGGGCATAAAAAAAATTGAGGAAAGGAACTCAGGTAACATGGATGCATCATATGCAATGTAATGCTGATCAATAAAAATGCTGAAACCATTTGGGCAAAATATGGAGTAATACTATGTATCAAAAAATGTGTCTACATCTGCAAGACACGTGTTTATGATACATCTATACTTTCATTTATATCAAGAAATATCATTTTAGTACTATCTTCTTTTGAATCTCATTTCACTTGTGAACAATAAGTAATACGGCAAAGAGACATAACAACATGAGAGAAGCATTGTTCATCTGGCTAACAACATACCTTAAACGCAACCCTGTAATATAGACAACTATCTGTTCATTGTATATGTCAAAATAGGGTATTGGCGTAGGTAACTTATGTATTAGGCCCAATTCGTTCTTCAGTTACCAAAACTTCATGCCTAGGGTAAAAATATCCAACAGTTTCTACTTTCTAGTTCATTTCATATCAGTGATCTTTAGCCCCAAGACAGAATTATGGATCTTTAAAGTGTGTACAGAAGATTTACTCTTTTCTTACATCCATACCTACATTAGAGCAATTGCAACAATTTTTCAACATTAACATCACCAACTGTAACCGATACAATAATTGAAGAAGTAGAAAGTGAGCAGAACTCAATAAATTTGCATATTGCAACTCATAAAAGTCCAAAATCACAACAAAGACAAAAAAATATCTAAACTATTGCTTACATGATTAGTTCCTACTAAATAATATACAGACTAACCTATGATATTCTGTTAATGTAGTGTCTAATATTTTTCTGCTTAGTAATGGTTTATTGTTTACGAAAATAGCCTCTATACTAAGATTTGTGTACATGTTATTCTTCTTGCTAAATACATAAAACAACAGAGAATTTTAATAAACGCATGCTAACATATATGATCATCCAAACCAGATGAGCTGGTGGAGGCTAAAGGCTTCCGCTGACCTCCAAATAATAGGGTGGTACAATTTTTTGAAGCTCCGGTTAAACAAGGCCTATATCAACACTAAAATAGTAATAGATTATGAAAGATGATACATACCCTGGGAAGAAGGAGCAAGAGGGAAGGAAGAAACAGGGATGCTTTCGAAGCAAGCATTAAGCTTTTGAGTTGGAGTGAGCTGAGGCTCTTGTGAATCCCATAAATCTTCCACTTTCATTCCCAACTTTGCTTCTGGGCTTCTGGGACTTTCACTACCTTCCATAATCATCATCATCATCTTATTCTTCTTCTCTGTATCTCCTTTATCTTCTGCAGATCACAAATCTTTATATATACTAAAACTAATACAAACAGATGACTACTGAATGTAATAATTTATACTACACTACACTACATACCTTCCTGCTATGTTCCTCTGGTACACGTGCATGAAGGTACTTGCTATGTTCTGCTTTTCGTAATAATCAGACGGCTGAGATGAAATATAAGACAGGTTTTGGTTGGTCAAAAGTGGGCTTGTCCATTATTTTATTTGTCTTTGCTTATCCAATGGATTTATTTAAGTGTACATTTCAGCGGGCGTCCTTGTCTGGTTTATCGAATTTATATCTATCATCATTCATCAGTGTCTGTGGGCCATGTTTACTGTTGACGTGGTGACTCATGACTAGTCTAGATATATTCATCGAATAAAGCAACATTAAAATGCGTGCATACAACGAATGGAGACAAAGTAGGGTTGTGATTTGCTGCATTACTACACAGGTCCTTGTGGTGGATTCGCCATTGCCACTTCACCAAACAAGCGGCCCCACTGTGATCCAGTACATTCCACCGTCAGATTCATTCCAGCGGTGAGTTTCATAATGCCCAGAACCGTCCTAATGTACTCGTTTTGTGTCGTGTAAAACTGTTTCTTCGCAACATGACCCACCAAGAATTTGAAGGTTCTATTCCCAAATTAGCTCAAATTTTTTTATTTAAAATATTATAAAATTATAATTCTAAAATACTTGGCCCCTAGTAGGGGTACACATGGGTTGCTTAACCCGAATAAATCGACCTAACCCAACCTCTGTTTCGACCGATCAAACCGATCCAAACAAAATTGAAATTTAAATGGTTTATTAATTATTTAAACCCAATAAATTGGGTTTGAATTTAATTAAATTTAAATCATTTTAGGTTCGATTTGATTTTTGGACCTAATTTAAAAGACTTACCGCCTTTATAAAAGTTAACGTTTGGTTCATATTTTAACGGCATCGATTTAGAATCTTTAACGTTTTTTTTAAAAAAAATTAACCATACAAATATAGAACTTTTTATTTCAGCAAGTATAAAATAATTAAATTATATGTACCGTACAATTTAATCAAGAAAATCTAACGCCATTAAATCCATTTAATGGCAAAGAGGCGGAGCCACCGTGCATAAAAAATGTAAATTTAATCATTACTTTAATTAAAATAATAATTTAATCACAAAAACTACAAGTCATCAAAATATAATTTAGTCTTAAATTAATCAATTATATTATTATAATACTGGGCAATACTTCAGTTTCAAACTATAATTGGGCCTTGGGACTAATAGCTTTTGTAATTGTGGTGAGAAGTGACATACAAAAGGCCTAACTAATCTCGGGGCAATGGTCAATGGGCCAAATGAAAGTTGGGAGTTGGGCCTGCTAATTATCTCGACAAATAAATTTTGTAACAATAATTCTACTATACACGAGGCATTCTCAATGTATCATATCAAGATCATGCTATCATTCAAATACTAATTCTTGTTATATTATGTAAAATAGTTCTCAATATTTTTTTTAGTAGAGTTCTCAATATTTTTTATTGTAAAGAACACTCTCCGAGCCTACGGTAACTGAACAATTCAAAATGTTACTATAGACCCGTTATGGGGCTAAAATAACATATATTTTAAATTAGGTATTTCGATGATATCTTAGAATACCTAAAATAACTTATTTCACTCCTAAGGTAACATGTACTTTTCAGTTACCTTAGAGTAACATATAATTGGTCTATTGTAACATAACTATATGTTACCTTAGAGTAGGGGTGAACATGGGTTGGTTCGGGTCGGGTTTTCGTCAAACCTCGACTCAACCCGATTAGTTCGGTTTTATAAAAAATCAACCCATTAATTGTAAAAAAAAATCGTAACCCAACCCAATTAGTTCGGTTTTTTATAATCGTAACCCAACCCAACCCAACCCAGAAATTTCTGCACTGTTGCAGAAATTTGTAAAAAATATTCTGCATTGTTGCAGAAATTTATATAGTACAGAAATTTATATAGTGCAGAAATTTGTAGAAAAAATTCTGCACTGTTGCAGAAAATTCTGCTTGTTGCAGAAAATGTTGCAAGAGCCGGAAAGTGTTGCAGAATGTGTTGCAAAAAATTTATATAGTGCAGAAAATTTATATAGTGCAGAAATTTGTAGAAAATATGTAAAAAATATATAGAATATGCAGAAAATATGCAAAAAATTCTGCATTTTATGTAATCGGTTTGGTTCGGGTTGGGTAAGGGTTAAAATTTGTTAAACCCTTACCCAACCCAATTAGTTCGGGTTTTTTAAAAATTAACCCATTTATATTTCGGTTTCGGACGGTTCGATTTATTCGGCCGAAAAAAGGGGCAGGTTGGTTCGGATTGGCGGTTTAATCGGATTTTTGTTCACCCCTACCTTAGAGTGTTTTAATATTTTTTAAAAAGTGGGTCTCACTTGTGGGCCCTTTTTTTGGTGTACCTTTTGTAAATTCGATTCGTGGATCGCACGTGATATAAGCTCGTGTATATATATATATATATATATATATATATATATATATATATATATATATATATATATATATATATATATATATAAATAATTATATTTACTCAGATCAGTTGTTAACGGATCAAATCATATATAATCAATATCCATATTTATCAGATCAGAATTTTAACAAATCGGATTGATTTTAAATCCATATCCACTTATAAGGCTTGAGATTGGAGTTCATTTCCATTGACCGGTCTAATTTGACCCATATTTATATATAATATTTTCTAGTTTTGTGTTTTTTTATTCCAAAAATGGTCATTTGTATGATTGATGTAATTATTAGAGGTAGTGTGGTACATATTTGTTTTATATATATAGTTTGCAATTTATTTTGTGTTGCTATAAATGTGATTTTCATACTGATTTAATTTTTAATTAGTAACTTTTCTTCTTAAAAGTGATTACAGTAACATATTTGGGTTTTTTATAATATATATATATATATTATGATTTTATAAAATGTATTAATTTTGATGATTCGTTGTTCTAGTAATTTATATAATTCATGTGGATTTTTTTATATAAAATACCATTTTTTAAGCATCCCACATAAATTTGAAATGTTTTATCTGAATTAAAGCAGCAGCATTGAAGTAGTATGGCTTGAGAGTTTTCTTGTGAAATTAATCATGTATCCTTTTTTTAGTGTAGGCCTATTTTAATTCACTAGTAAAACTCTTGCTGATTTGGCACCCACACATTATATCAAATTGTTCCTTCATGTTTTGACTCGCTTTTAGAAACATGCTTTTAACCAAGAACAAGATGCTCAATTTTGGAATATAAATTGCGATGTTTGCAATTTATACAATGTTGTAGGAGAAGTTGTCCACTCTAGATATATTGCAACACATCCTTATTTCTCTTGTCAATCAAGGGATTATCACTCTCTATAATTTTAATAATGACATTCGAAACCAATCAGTATAGACTACGTGGGTCCAAACCTTCTACACTTAGGATGATATCCTTTGAGAAAATAAATAAGGCAATTCAGGATCAAAATTTTTGTTATTCCGGTATAAAAATACCTAATTATAATCAATTTATTCTAATAATTACTTAGACCAATTTCCTAGGTAATTTTACGATTTGATTTTATTGTCCTAATGTTTTTTCAAGTTTCTTGGCTTATCTTGCATGATGTATAAAATGTTTCATTTATATTTACTTTTTTCATTTTGTGGAAGTTTTTATTGGAGTATAGTTTACCTATGAAAATAAGTGAACGTTTGTCTAAGTATATTGTACATGACACCTATTAGTTTAGCCTAATTTTTATTTAGACTATTTTACCCTTGCAATTATGGTTCACGACACCTATTAGTTGTAGTAGAGAGGTGACATTGCTTACATAACCAACAGAAAACAGACCCTAGATACTTCCGTACTGAACAACCGCTGGAAACCTTAAACTTAAAATAAAGACTTAATGACCCTTTGACCATTAAAGTATATTGCATTGTACCCATCCACTCCCGAAGTTTGAACTCATTCCATTTAACTCTCAAAGTATGGGTTAAATACCTTTTAGCCCTTGTACCGGTATTTATGTCTAAAATGCTATATATCAGAGGGGCAAAAAAGACAATACACCCTCGAATATATACCTTTTAGCCTTTCAAGTTTATTATTTTGTTCTTTTAGCCCTTCAAGTTTATTACTGTGTACCTTTTAGCCCTTAAAATTTATTACTATGTACCTTTTTGGCCAGTTGATTTATACTGTTTTAGACATAATTACCGGTACAAGGGCTAAAAGGTATTTAACCATATTTTAAGGGTTAAATTGAACGGTTTGAAAATTCAGGTTTCGATGGGTACACTGACATATACTTTAAGAGTCAAAAGGTTATTAAGACTAAAATAAACTAAATAACTGAAAAGACTTGTACCAGAACAATAACAAAATTAACATAAGGAAGATACAGATTCAATTCGATAAAATATATTATGACCTCTATGTAGCACATCTGTATCTTTTATTAATTTTTGATAATAAGTTGTTTCTTCTTCATTTCGAACCCTTAACCAAAAAATAAAATACAATTAGACACAAAAACAAAAATTATGACTGATATACTAAAAGCATAATTAAAATTACATCATTTCTGAAATGAAACCCAAAACATGCTACAAAAATGTTCAAGTAAATTACAATTAAACTTAAAGTATAGGTAAATAGTTTGGGTTATAACCACTTTTCATTATTAGGATTCAAAACATTATAATAACGAAATCCATTATTCAAACACGCCCGATCCTTTTTTATCTCAAAAAAATACTATTAAACAAATTATTAAAGAACATAAAACAAAAACATATAAATTGCAATCTTATTCTCAATCTTCCTCGAATGATATTTTCATTTGAAAATTTGATAGTTAAGATAATAAAGAGAGAATTAAAAAATAATGGTAAACATTTGATAACCTGCAAAAAAATATAAAATTTAGAAAACGAAAATTATCACTATAACAATAACAAAAAATTAAAAACAAGTATATACAATATTTACTTGAGATGAAGTCATGGTCGATTTGCAAACACAGAAAATATATGTAGATAATGTTAAGTAAAATTTTTTAAGGATACAAAAGGAATATATATAGGCATTGGAAAATTTTGAAACTAAGATTACCTCATGCAATATTTGATCCAAATAAAAAACTTTAAAGTAGCTTTTTGATATAGAAATTTGATGAATCATATTATACCGCAGAAAAAAGGCCGATAAGAAAAAATTAACAAAAAATTAGATAAAAAATGAAGAAAGTAGTACTCCAACTGTGTTAAATGAGGAAATAAACTACGTAAATGTGAAGACTCACTTACAAAGACTCGCGGTACAAGTAAGATATTTGAAGTCCCAAGTGAAAAAATTTGTTCATAGTACAACGGTATCAAATATTGACATAGTTATTGGTACAGTATCAATTTACCCAATTACACACAACTATTCATATTATTTTTTTAGGGTTTTTAAATTAATTTTTAATATTTACCTATTTATATTTAATATTTAGGATTCTTAGGCTAGACTTGATTTGATCCAACAGCTAACTTTTGGCACCTTCCCCAAATGGTAAAATTGTGTTACATCACATTAAAATCATATGCATTCATACATAGTATTAATTATACATGTATCAAACATTGACAATTTTGAGTGCCAACCATTAGAGTAAAAATTTCTAGAAAGAGTGCCAAAATATTATTGAAGAAAGAGAAAATATTTTATTAATTTTTTATGATTTGTCAATGTTGATAATTTTAATTAGCGTCCCCATTGGAGATACTCTAAGGTGTTTTGCTCTTTGTGGTAACCGGTAAGAACAAGTCCAACAATATCCTAGTAGATACCCCATAAATATAATAAAATATGATATCCTAGTGATTTAGGATACTATATACATATATCAATTCCAACAACATGTCATATTCTCATGCCCTATTATTAAAATAAAATGAGGAAAATATCAAAGGAAGGAAAATAAATATAAAAAATAGAGGAAAATAAATATTTTATTGATAACAATGTCCTAGTAGTGCTTTGAAAGTAAGGCATATGATGGATGTCCTGGTATTTTAGAGCACCACTAGAACATTGTTGGAGTATCCATTTATTTAAAATGCCTTATATTTTAACTTAGGACAACAATTTAGTACATTGTTGGACTTGCTCTAAGGGGAAAAAAGAAACTTGTCTTTGCTGGCTCTCACTTCTTTTTGTAATCTATTATATATTTAAGAGAAAAAGGAACCTAAGATATATCTTAGGTAATTTCCTAAGATTTTAGTACAAAATAACAATAGACTAATAAAATTTTAAATGAATCCTGATTTTACAAAACTACTCCTACCATGTTTGCATGTAAAATTCTATGGATCTTAGGTAACTTATCTAAGATGTATCTTAGGCTCCATATCCTCTATATCTAATAGGACAACATGAGCAAATTTAATCATAATTACCCCTATTAATATCTATTAAATATTATGCTTCTTCCATTAATATCTTTATTAATATTTACTCCCTACATCTCAAAATAATTGTTATGTTTTGACTTTTGTTAGTCAAATTGACCAATTTTTGACCGAATATTACGCCTAATATATAACTTAGAAAAAACTAAAAATTATATCATTTGACAATATATCTAATAAACTTTAAAATGTATTTTTCAGTTTTGAAAAATGTAAAAGAATACTTTTTAATTTACGGTCAAAGTTGGGTCAATTTGACGGCACAAAAATCAAATAAGACACTTATTGTGAGATGTAGGGAGTATTATTTTCTTCATACCATTAATATCCGTAAATTATTTTATATTTTTAACCACTAACTTTTTATGAGTTGATTCATTTTAATTACTAGAGATTTTTGTGCATACAGGGGGCCCTTTATTATTAATGAGGAGGAAGTCAATCAAAATTTGTCAATTTAATTATTTATAATTATGTCTAAATCGTATAGATTTTATTGTATTGCAACTTTTATATTCTGTTGATAATCGATTCGTAAAAATAAAAGTGTATGCATTTTTTTATTATGTTAGAATACGATAAATGTATATGAGCATAACAAGGAGTCGTTGAGATAAAATATTTACAAAAAAATGATATGTAATTTTTTAATAAGTTAAAACGCTATAAATGTATTTGAGTATAGTAAGAGATTGATGAGATAAAATATTTACATTAAATTCACAATTATACATTTTAAATTATAAAATAACATTTAACACATCATAAATTAAAAAAATATCTATTGTAAAATAATAACTACAACATTTAAATTTTAAAATGATATTCTAACCAAATCATAAATTAACATATTCTTGATTACATATTTATATAAATATATATTATTTAAATATGTATATTTTTATTGGTTATTTTTAGGTATCTAACCAAAAGAACCCCCTTTGATTAGATAATTATTTTGTAATGTATGATAATATTTTAAAAATTATTGAAAAATATTTATTGAGACAATTTTTTTGTTTGTTACTCTCATTATTTTCAAATACACAGAAAAAACGCTTAAATTGAAGTGAGATGAGAGACACAATTAGATATATCAAGGAAGCGGCAGACATTTCGACTATTTTACTGTAACTATAGTTTGCTATTTATGTTAGTTTCGACTTTAAGTTTTTATTTTTTAAGCATTCAAATACGTTTTATGTATGTCTTTCATTTACATGATGAACTTTATTAAATGAAAGAAACTTTTTTAACTAAAATTGTATTTTGATACACTTTATTTATAGAATTATTTTCTTTTAACAAAAAAATATACAAGCAAACTTATCTATATTTAATGTAATAATACAGTAATAATAACAGTGATTCAACCTGTATAATCTCAACCACACCACACTCTACTTAATCTTTCATTAAATTTCATGTTTGTCGGATCTTGTTTTGATAAAAATCTCAAATTTCTCTATTTACCATGGATATACAATTATATGTACATAAAAATCATACTCAAATTTATCACATATAAACTATTTTCACTCACTCTTGATGTATAACAAACTCTTTCTTATGACTAGGCATGTAAACCGGATAATTCGGATACGGATCTGTCAATATCCGTATTCGAATCCGAATTCGAAAATCCGTATCCGAATTCAAATTTTTTTAAAGGTTAATATCTGAATCCGGATCCGACAGATACTAACCGGATACGGATAAAATCCGGATCCGAATCCGATTTTTAATAAGTTTTTTTTAATTTATATTAAAAATTCAAAAAAAATTAAAAATTTAATTTAAATTGATTTAAGAGTAAAAGGGATTTAAGCCTATTTTATTTTTTTAAATTAATTTTTATTTATCTTTTCAATCTAATTTTGTTATCTTAATAATATTAAACTCAAATGATATTTTTATATATGTCTATAATATTTTTATAATTATATAAAATTTGTATAAATATATTATTTAATGAATATATATACACACTACAAAACTAATAGAATAAATTTTAAATTGTATATATATATATATATATATATATATATATATATATATATATTATTTTTGTGATATATGTGATACGATTTAAAATGCATAAAATACTATAGAAATATAAATTGATATATATTGAATTTAGATTTTAAAGTATAACCATGTGCAGTGTATATATTAATTTGTTAAATTAAAATAGACATTAGAGTTAAGCTAATTAAAAAATATAATTGAATCAAATTAAATGGATTTAGAACTATAAGTGTATGTATAAAAATATATAAATGGGCTTATAACTATAAATGAGTTTAAAAATATATAATTATATATTATATATTAAAAAAATATTTATATATATTATATATAATTAATTTCGGATACGAATATTTTTGGATACGGATGTGCCTATATCCATATCCGTATCCGGAATCTTCGGATTCGGATTCGGATAATATCCGGTTTTTTCCGGATACGGATAATATCCGCTTTTTTCCGAATACGAATACAGATATTTCGGACAAATATCGAATTTTTTGACAGCCCTACTTATGACCACCATAAAAACCAACTTGAACATATATCACTTCATTCTCATCACATATATCACTGCAATCATATGTAAACAAAAGACAAGGATAATACACAAACCTCAGTCTCTGTAGGCTAAAAAAAACAGAAAGAAGAAACCTCTAACCTCTTGGTTTCTCATGTTAGATTAATTAGGGATTATGGATGAGATGTACAGAAAACCAAGTAATTAAAATCTCTACATACATCTTCATGGAACCCTTTTATTTAATCCTTTATCGATAAAAGAATTTGACCTGTCTTTACTGCTAAAGTAACATATATTTTAAGTTAGTTATTTCGATGATACCTTAGGATACCTAAGGTAACTTATTTCGCTCCTAAGGTAACATGTACTATTCTGTTATCTTAGATCTTAGAGGTCTACTGTAATATATAATTGGTCTACTGTAACATAACTATATGTTACCTTAGAGTATTTTAATATATTTTAAAAAGTGGGCCCCACCTGTGGGCCCCTTTTTTGATGTATCTGTTATAACACTTAAGCAATTTATAGTAACATTTTAACTAGTCTATTGCAACGTTTTAACTAGTCTATTGTAACACTTTAACGGGCTAATGTAAATTTACCAAAAAAAATTTGAAAAGCACCTTTTTGAAAGTTTACAATCCCAAAATACCATTCATTTCAACATCCAAACAAACTAATCATCCCAAAATAACATCCAACCACAACCTAATTAACATCCAACCACAAGCTACTTAACATCCAAACTATAAGCTAGTTAACATCCAAACCATAACATCTCAATGGTAAGTTAAATAACATACTAGAAGCTTAAACTTAAAAAACAGTGATACTAGACAATTGTACAAGTAATTCAACAGTGGCTGAAGTGCTGAACCAATACTGCAGCATCCAAATTTACTCGTTCCTCACAGAAACGGCAGAGTCGTCGATGTTCCGGGCTTCACACAATCAGATTGCATCCATCCAATAAGGCTATTAACATTGCCATAGACAATTAATTGCCCACGCAAAGAGACATCTGCAGAAACATGCAGTAGATTAAACATGCAGTATGCATTACCATGTGTCACACACACAAACTGCACAATATTTGGATTCACTTTTAGCACATACAGCCAAGATTTTATTACGGGATTATGAAAATTATAAATTAAACAATAATAAAGTGCTGATGTGCAACAGACAGCTGTGCGCCTATGCACAACTTCCTAGTTCTGCATAAAGATACAAACCTGCTTTGGAATCATAATTTAATAAAATGACACAAATAATATGGAGTATGGTAATGACACAAATAATATGGAGTATGGTCTCATGCATCACCTTGGTACATATTCAGAGGTTTTATTACGTTGTTATGTACTGTAGTCTATCATTACGATTTCTACAATATAAAGCTTTATGATATGCAACTACTAACAAGTTAAACTAGGTAGTTAAAATGTTGCAATAGACTAGTTAAAATGTTACTATAACTTGCTTAAGTGTTACAACAGCTATATCAAAAAAGGGGCTCATAGGTGGGGCCACTTTTTAAAAAATATTAAAGCACTCTAAGGTAACATATAGTTATGTTACAATTGACCAATACCGAAAAGTACATGTTACCTTAGGAGCGAAATAAGTTATCTTAGGTATCCTAAGATATCATCGAAATAACTAACTTAAAATATATGTTACTTTAGCCCCATAACGGGTCTATAGTAACATTTTGACCCATATGGTAACAGGTTTGTTTAGTTACTGTAGACTGTTTTTGGTATAGTGAATTTCAGATCCCAAAAATATCAACAAAATCATTCTCAAAAGATTCACCATCGAATAAATTCAAACATAACAAAACACCTTAAAAGGAAAGACACACAAACATCCAAAAAAATGGGTTTTATTGAAGGGAAATCAACGAAAACGAAAAAAACTAAGGGGTTGGGGTTTTTAACCGGAGAAAACTCAGTTGAAGCCCCTCGACTTGAGAAAAAACAAAGGGGAGACGGCTCTTTGGAGATAGAGTTTTTTAAATGTACTCTCATGATATTCAAATATAGTTTAGATTGTATTTTTGGCTATTTTTTTTAAGAAAATAGTATTATTAATTTTTTTAAAAAGTAGCTACTTTTTGCCAATTTTTTTGGACAAACGTACGTATTCATGACTACACTCGTTCAGGACACTATTATTTATTACTCTATGACACTATTATATGGATGTCTAATATCTTCATTAGTTCAAGCATGAAAATATTTGATGATCATATCGATATTATTATATATATATAATAAATATATAATATAGAATTAACAATAATCTAGAAAAAACAAATGAAGAACGATTATAAGTCGGAGTGTAGAAAACTTGTCTTCTTAAAATAATATCACTTAATAAACAAAAAATATAATATCATTGATAAATCGACAATAATCTCAACAAATTTGAACCAAACTAGGAACTATTATTGCAATATTTTGAATTCTAAAACTGAGAAAACTAAAAAAATTATATAAAGGCGACGATACAGTACCTAAATAAGATCGTTGTTTTTTAATATCCTTTACATTACGATAAGTCGACAAGTATGTTAATATATAAATTATTAGAAAATTAAAAAAATTTATAAAAAATTTATAAAAATATGAATAAAAAATTGTGAAATATTGAAAAAACCCCATGCGGCTGAAGCTTGTAAAATATATACAAGTGAATGGATACTAACACTAAGCCCAACAATCAAAAACCAGACAGGCTTCTAATTTAGTGCTCCATAAAAAGCCCAAATTGGACCCATAAATGATAAACCCCAGCTCTGACTATTCAAAACCACTTCTTATTAATCTCGCAGAAGCTACCCTCGATTTCGATTTCACAGATCAAATTTAGCAGCGGCGTAATGGTAAGATTAAAATTAACGACCTCTTTAATTCACATTTCAATTTTTATTATATATATGTATGTATAATTTTTGATGGTGCGTTATATATGATTTTCAGGTGAAGTATTCAAAGGAACCTGATAATCCCACCAAGTGTATCTTTAATTTTTATTTTTCAGTTATTTTAGTAGATTAAATTTAGAAATGGTGTTATTTTTTTATGTGTTTAGCTTGCAAAAGTAGGGGCGCTGATCTCAGGGTCCACTTTAAGGTATGTTTTAGTTGTTTTTTTTGCAGATTTGTGGTTTTTTGTAGTATTTCGTTACAGTTCCGTAATCGGAAAACGCCCTTCATGTTTCTGTAGAGAATTAGGGAAACTAGAATTGACACTAGAGAAGAATTGATGTAGTTTGTTTTTGTTAGTAAGTAAACGAATCGAATTGTTAGATATTGAATGTATACATTTTACGTACAACCTTCTTTTCTCTGTTTATGCTACATTGTGCCCTAAGCATTTGCTGAGTTGAATAAATTTGCCACTGTAGAGAATATTTGATCCGAATTCAGTGCATAGCCATATATTTGGGTTGTTTCTAGGGAGCTGATCATACACTTCATGTTTTATATATCGTTCACCCGTTTTTTGCTATTAGTTTGTGATTCTAGTGCTTGCTTTTGGTTGTATTATAATGTGGTTGTATTATAGTATCTATATTGCACACAGCTCAGAAATCAGATTGTTAGATTTTAAAATTTTATACTGAATAGTTATAAATTATAATTGCTGCCTAGACCTCATTCTCAAGTAAGGGCTGTACTTTTGTTGATTGTATCTTCACATCTCATATCTAAATATCTTTAACTTGTTATTTTGTTGCAAATAAGCAGTGTCAGACTGTATTGGTTGACAATATTTTTAGGTTCTCTTCTATATCTGTTAAGGCTATATATATATATATATATCTGTATGTATGTATTCTTCTGCATATGTGGATTTGCTGCTGTCAATTATTTAGTTTTTGATGTTTTGTTTAACAGAATACTAGAGAAACTGCACATGCCATTCGTAAGTTGCCTTTGATCAAGGCCAAAAGGTACTTGGAGGATGTTCTTGCACACAAGCAAGCTATTCCATTTACTCGCTTCTGTAGAGGAGTTGGACGAACTGCTCAGGCTAAAAATAGACATTCTAATGGACAAGGGCGCTGGCCTGCAAAATCCGCAAAGTTTATTCTAGATCTACTCAAGAACGCTGAGAGTAATGCTGAAGTATGTCTTCGTATTTATCTTTTTCTTTGCCACGTTTGTCATCTCTATGGATATGTTAATTGATTTGAGTTCCTGTTATAGGTGAAGGGCTTGGACGTGGATTCCCTTTACATATCTCATATTCAAGTTAACCAAGCACAGAAGCAGCGACGTCGAACATATCGTGCTCATGGAAGAATTAATCGTAAGTTATTGTTTTTAAAGTAAACAATGAGTCTGTTCAAGGAATATATACGTTGATGAACCTAATTTGTTTTACTGGGATAATACCCTCAACAAAAATAGATCTGAAGACTCGTAATATTGTGTATATCTAGTGTGACAGTTTCTGAATTCAGGCAGTATATATTGTAGCTTGTTTCTGGATTACTGAAATAATTTCCTAGCATTGTAAGTTGCTGCTACTGTCTGTTTCAATATGTTGTCATGACTGACTAAAAAGTTATGTAGCCAATTAGCAAAAAATAAAAAAGTTATACAGTGTGGTGCAGAAACTAATAGATACATATTTTTTTCAATGAGCTGTAATTTTTTTTTGGCAGCATACATGTCATCCCCGTGCCACATTGAATTGACTTTGTCTGAGAAGGAAGAGCCTGTCAAAAAGGAGGTAATGCGTTTGTTTCCGTTGTTATTTATTTCTGAAAAAAAAGAGTATATATCCATCTCAAGGGTTTGTGATTTTTGTACCGAATTTAACATTATTTTATTAACATTCTGCAGCCTGAAAGCCAGTTGGCTCCTAGGAAGAAGATGAACCATGTTTTACGCAGTGGTGCTTCCTCTTAAGTTATGCTGCTGTCTTGTGATTTAAGTTTTGTTGAGTGTCTTTTCCCCGGTTTTAGAGAGAATTTTTGTGCTTCTGTTATGAGATTCTCCGGTTTAAATTTTATCAGAGATTATTACTCCGTATATTTTATATTTGGCAAAGTTGAAACTAGTTAACTTTTTTGTGTTTTTGTCTAGTTATTACTTACTAGTCCATTCTATATGTAAACAAGTAAAATTATATCAAGTACATGATGCATTATGATTGATTATTGTGATTCAAGGTCTGTAGAGATGTTATATGAGTCGAGCTCTGTAGAGGGAGTGTTAACGAGTCACTAATCCGTAGTGCGTATGAGTCACCTACCCCTTAGTCTGGGTAAAGCTTCCTAAACCTCGCGATTCGACCGTTGGAGCTGAGTCAATCTTGCCAAATTGGCAAATGCTATATGAGCCTGGCTGCCAGTTCACTCAATAACTCGGTGTAGCTTACATAATGCTAATTCCCCTTTTGTGCTACCCTTCGGGCAGCAGTGATGATTGTGCATAGCTGGAGGAGAGCTTAGGGCTGACTTACCATACTAAGTTGTTAATAGGACTATCTCGAGTGAAAGAATGGCACGGTCTACAAATTATTCATGGGATTCCATAACCTTTAGTCTTTGACTGATTGGCCTTTGCCTTCTATTGTGAGCAAGTCTTGAAGGTACACTGAAGTCAAATATGGATTTATTGTTTGGGTGTTAACTCTTCGAGAATTGAAGCTTCAAAAGGTCAAACATATGTCTTAGAGCAGTGGGGAGTTTATTATTACTCCCTCCTATGTATAAGATGTTTAAGGAGTTTATGTTTGGTCCATAATATAAGTCATTTCACTTTAAACAATGCTTATTTGTATTAATAATTTATTGATAATTGTGAATAATGTTAATTCCAACAAAAGTGTAAATGCGTGTTTATATACTCTTCTACTACTAATTTAATTTTTAGAGCTTACAGAGTATGGAATTTGCTTTTCAGAGTTTTATAAATATGAGTATACATTTTTTTAAATATAACAATTTTATACTATTTATAATAAAAAAGTGTTACATCTTGTTAAAATTAATATAAATAATGACACATAATATTTAAATGTTCAAATTATAATTAAAAATAAATTTTAAAAAGCTTTAATCTTAAATGTAAAATATATCTCTAGCTAATTCAACTATTTTGAATATTAAAAATCTAAAAACATTTACTTTTTTATTTACCTTAATTTAGTTATAACCTACTCTTATACTCCCTCCGTCCCGGCCAAATGTTTACATTTGGTCCGGGCACGGAGACCAAGGATAGTGGGTGTAATAGTGATTTTATTGTTAAAATAAATGAAGTAGTGGGTGTAATAGTGTAAAGTGTTGAAAAAGTGGAGTGAAGTAGTGGATGTAATAATATATTTATTGTTAAAAGTTACTATTTTTAGTAATGTAAAGAATTGGGTGGGACGTCCCAAAAAGGAAAGTGTAAAGAATTGGTTGGGACGGAGGGAGTATTATTTATTTTATAATGAATATTATAATACAAAAGTAAGGGCTCGTTTGGTATTGCTGTTACAGACATGTATAACAGTTTTTTGCGATAAATTTTAAAAGTTGTCTGAAAAAGCGTTTTTAGTCTAAAAGTTGCTTTTAGTTTTTGCAGGAAGTAGCTATCAGTTTCATGATCAAACCTTCTCAAAAACATTATTTTTATATATTATATATATCAAAATATGCATAAATAAAAAATACCAAACAGTCATCTGATTTTTCTGACAACACTTTTTCCACCAGCACTTTTTCTCACAGCACAGCAGTTTTCAGGTTTCAACAGCACTCACAAACGGAGCCTAAAACAATTATACACATCAAAATAAATAATAAAAAGGCTAGGTAAGAAATAGAAATAGAAATTAAAATGATCATGTTTGCATAAACATATTCATATAAATATGCATATATACTTGTTTGTAAAATTTCTCTTTAGTTCAATCGCTTTGAATATTAAAAATTTAAAAATATTTAATTTTTTATGGTACTCTAACCCTATTTATAATATACTCATATGTGTAAGCTATTTTATGATAAATGTTATATTTAAATTAAAATTTTAGTTATGCTATAAATAAAACGTTATGCACTTTAAAACAAATAAAAAAGGGAGACAATGCAAAAATAAAAAAATATAAAAAATTATGTTTACATAAATACATTCATATAAATGAATATATATACTTCTTTGTAAAAATATTTTTAATTCGATTATTTTGAATATTAAAAATTTAAAGTATTTAAAATTTTATTTTATTTTAACCCTATTTATAATCTATATAGGCTATTTTATAATAAATATTATATTTAAACTTTAATTTTAATTATATTATAAATAAAATAATTATACATATAAAAATGAATAAGAAAGATATAGTGTACGAGGACTTTGTTATAGGTCAAAAGAATTAATTACTTTTTGATTAGATAAACAAAAGCTGTTAAAAACTAAGAGGAGTTTAAATGCCTTAAATAGTTAAATATAACGGATCAGAGGGAATATTATTTTTTCGCTGTTCAACTACCAACAATTGCAGTGATGGATGCTTGAAAAAAAACTCATGAACAAAAAGCCACGACTGAGTCCTCCAATTATATCATAGATAAAGTGTGCAATGAAGGTTAAGTCTTGTGAATGGTAAAGTGTGAGTACGGTTTTGCTTGGATTGTTTTATTTATCCGATGAAAGCAGGGTAATTAAAAATGAAAGCTATCCTTGGGGTACTGTGGATAAACTGGAGTTAGAACAGATAAAAAATCAAATAAGAATTGAATCCGATCCGATCCGAAATCGATAAAAATTGAACTGAAAAAAATCGAAACCGAAAAAATCGATCCGAAATCGAAAAATAAAAAACCGAACCGATTAATCGGTTCCGGTTCCGGTTCCGGTTATAGGTTAAAACCGAACTGAAAAAATCGAACCAAACCGATAATTAAAATAAATAAATTTATTATATATAATAAATTTATATTTATATATATATATATGGTAAAAGGTATCTACCGTTATTTTTAGAAAATTTCCTAAACTTAATTATATAAAACTACATCATTTAGACTTTATCAAAAAAAAATAATAATAATTTTGAGTTACAGTTGTATACTTGTATATAAGAGTTGTCTCTCTTATAGATGAAACAATATAAATCATAATACATATTCATGATTCATTGTTTAAAATAAACTATTCTGTTGAAGATCTCATGATTAGTATATACGATGCTGATTGACTTCACAATTAAAAATGTGATAGTTTAATAGAGTTGCATATTTGAATATTTGTATCAGAAAACATGATTCTGATGATATAAAATTTATATAAATTCATTAAAATTTCTTACATGTTACAATAAGTTTAACTTGTTAAAGTTTTTTATCTTTTTTTTCTGTAGTGTTATTATGCGGAATATGATTCAAATATTTGAATGTAAATATATAATAATTTAAATTATATACTTTTTCATTTTTATTTGTCCGGTTTTTAACCGAAACCGAACCGGTTTTTTTAAAACAGAAACCGATGGTTCGGTTGCGGTTACGATTTTTAATTTTTAAAATCGAAAATATGCGGTTCCGGTTCCGATTTTAGCCAAAAAACGAGCCGAACCGAACTGAACCGAACCACGCCCCTAATCCGAGTACATGTAAGATGCCACAGGATTGATTCTCTTTTAAAAATCTAACAAATTGCACAAGAAATTTCAAGCGTATGCCATTGATCTTGAATTTATTCTTTTTAAATTGGGAGCAGAATCATAGGAGATAACAACTACTAGTCGGCAGTCGGCTCTACATACTCCTTGAAAGACACGTAAACTTTTTAAGAATTAAAAAGGTTACTTGAACGAATTACACTTTTACCATTAAATTATATCCGGTATAATGTGATTTATATATATAAAGGACAGTTGTTATGGAAGGAAGAGATATACAAGCAAACCTGAGCTTATGTAAACTAATTGAACTATAGGAGTGTTCTCTATTGTAGTTTTGAGTTTTTCTGCTGGTGCTATTTTCACTTTTTTGATTTCCTAATGCTACCCTGTGTTCTTAATATACCATGTCATTCTATTGAGAAATGTTCTACATGCTTATTTATTTATGTACACTTTAAATTTAGCACTTTCAAACAATTGTAAAGAAATTAATTAGCATCCGCATATATTTTTCTTATGCAATGCATAACAGGACCGTTGTCATGCCTGATACTCGTATTTAACATACAATTCTGTCATCGGGACATTATTATACTTTACACTACGATAATTCAGAACTAGCCTCAACCCATAAAAAGTTTTAAAAAAGACTTGGATATTGCTTTGAATTGACGGCATATATTCAGTAGTTTTTTTAATACTTGATGCTCCATATTAACATTTTAGTTCACACACATAACATGAGTAATTTATTTGAATATGAATCTATATAGCATGTCCAGGAAACCACGGTAGACCAGGTTGGAGGCATTGGTTTCTTTTTGGAATATGAACAATCGGACCCAAGAAAATACGCCATAGATCAAGTATTATTGTGACGAGCATTGCAGCACCTAAGGCATCAACAACTACTCTTGGCAAGTCCCATTTATCACCAGGTATCTCGTCAATCCTGAAATCAAGAATATTATCATCAGTTAAGTCAGAAAATCATCTATACAACATTCTAGTAGGAACATTCTTTTCTAGATCCTGTGACCTTCACAGGAACATTCTTTTGTGGATCTTGCATCATCGTAACTGACTCCAGGCACGTCATAGTTGATCAGGACATTATATCAGGTTGGGATAATCTAGCGTCTGATATTATCTCACACATAATCATATTATCCGTATATTACATTCTTACCTCGAAAACATGGGGAAGCTTATGATAAAGTTTATTGCATAAAATGCCGAGCCAACTTTGTACATGGAAGCCCGATCCACGAATTCATAGTAAGGGAACTGCACGTTTACATATAGAAAACCACTTAGGAGCAATATACATGTAAGTTGTACATGTTTGCCAAATTCAAATCACAGAATAAAGTTAAAACAGTGGTAGAAGCAAGGTTAAATTTCAGGGAGATGTATATTGTAGAATGGTTAGCAGCCAAGGAAATCGGGAGATATTGTCTTTTCCAGCTGACGTTACTGTCCTGCACAGAGATCGAGTGGCAGAAAATACAGTATAGGAACTTAAGATAAAACCAGGGCTTGGATTCTAGATTGAGTGGCCATTTCGAGGCTTCAATTGAGTATAGTATCTGTTCTTATCAGTTTAATATCTCAAATGTCTAATTGACTGTATAGAAACTTTCATTGTAACTTACATCTGAAATAGCTAACGTCTCTAGGTATGCTATGAAGTAAGAGAAGGCCAAAATCCATGCAGCCTTGGTGACCCACTGAACTTTTTCCGGTAAGCCAGCAACAACATGTTGTAGTCTACGCAGTGTGAAGTTTGACGTAACATTGTAGAACAAGAAGCACACATGTGCCAGGAAGAAAGTTGTGTGAGGTACCTACAAGTGTTAATATATGATACTAAAACCAAAGTAAAGATATGTAATAATCAGGGCATCCAACTGACACAGGAATGTAAAAAATTATGCATCAAACTTACATTATTCATCTTCCAAGATGGAAAGGTGTACGAAGCGCCCAAGACAGTGAAAAAATAATGGGTCCAAAAATAGTTTCCAACATAGCTGAAGATAAGTATCCAAACATTAGCCTGCAGAAAATGTAAACTTAAGGAGGTGGCATTTTAAAACCAAGGCCAATAGAAAATTAAGAAAAAAATATGTGTTACGAGTAATGCTAGGGAACCAAGCAAATCTCCCAAAAAAATTCCCCAAAATGATGTGGCATGATGCATATGGCAAGATGAAGAGTTTTAATTGATTTGAATATAGAAGGGTTCATCTTATTAATTATTCTCACAAGCAATCAGAACGAGACATGTGTCATTTGAGAATTTTTTTGTAAAAGTTTTTTGGTTCTCTAGCATTACTCGTTGTGTTATATCATTCATCAATGCATTGAAATGCCACATATCCATAAACATGGGTCCATTAGATTGCTATCACCAATACATATGTAATGATATTATGATTATATTTTGTTATAATATACTTCAAAACTTGATACTGGTTTCAGCTTCCATCACTCTGGAACTGCTAGCTCGATCTCATATTAGTACTTGAATAAGAGAAAGAGCAGTAACGTTCAGATTTTTCACCATTACAAGCTTAAGGTAGTGTTTCGTAAAAGAGAACTTGCCTTGACCCAGTAACGATCCTTCAACTTTATACAGCTATCGGCCTGAAAAAATTGGAAAAATAGAAGTGCAAATATTTCGATCAGCAGAAAAACAATGCATTATATTCAGGTTTTTAATTTCTTTTAATATGCTGATGTGATGACAAGAGTTAATCTAAAAACTTTGATTATGAAGAACTATGGAAAGCTGATACTTTGTTGCTCCCTAGCTCAAGTTATAATGATTTCTCATTATGAAGAGTAAGAGAATAATGGAAGTAGTTCTATCAGGCTTCTTTAACACTTCTTATTAAAGAAATTGTGGTAAGCTGCGGGAAAAGATGTACCGGCAGTCTAAATTTTAAGTTATGTCTTGGTATCTGAATTCGAATTTTAAATATAGAAGCATGTCAGGTTAACCAACACCAGAATTCGACAATCTCCTAGTGGTAAAGGTGTCTATCTCCTTTCCGGCCTTCCAGCATGACCTTGTCAGGAGTTCGAATTCTCAGATTCTTTAACAAATCTGCTTGCTTTTGGAATAAAAATGTCAACCAACTCGTTGAGAAATTCACCTTTCCAACAACGAACAGTGGTATCACAAAAGCGGGAACCACCGAAACTAATCCAACTATTAGGTACTCCAATTCCTTGAAATCCTGCCAATAACAATTGATAATTAGACTTCAATATATACCAGCTATTATCGATTATTAATTTCAACTTGCAGAAAATTAATTTAATACACAAATCAAATTGTTTATAGTTTATAGTTTATAGTTTTTACATATGTGTCAGCTCACTGCTCTTCTAATACAATAATTAAGTTTAGACATAGAAATAATGTATCCAACGAAACCCTAACTTTAAAATGCGTAATTTCTTCAAAAGTGACGGAGAATATTTTGGTGTGTTATTACCTCGTAGAGCTTGTAGGGAACAATAATACCGAGTATAAGAGTAAGCCAGATGGGAGAGTAAAGGAGGAAGAACATTTCGCCCCATCTCTTGCTTGAATTAGGAGCTAACCACGGACTGCTAGTGCAAGAAACTGCTGCTGCTGCTGCTGCTGCTGCTTTATCACCTGCCAGTGCTATGCATGCATGCCCTTCATTAAATTACAGCAGAAAATTTTGATACAAGAAAGAAACTGATAGGCGTAGATTGTTATATAAATAAAAAGTGAGCCTGGTCATATATAACCGAAGGCTTCTTGGT
The DNA here is from genome assembly GCA_008931105.1 of Oenanthe javanica. NCBI lineage: Eukaryota > Viridiplantae > Streptophyta > Magnoliopsida > Apiales > Apiaceae > Oenanthe > Oenanthe javanica. The sequence goes on from QRFB01001474.1 coordinate 58,632, forward strand.
CTATTATGTTAGCTCACTCTTTTTATTTATGGCGCGAGTATCAGAGTATGTGAGTGTCTTTACTTATCTAAAGAAAAGAATTTAATTATATGATCAACTTACCCCCCATTTTGCAATCTTTTTATTCTGCTCGCGGTCTCTCTTCACTTTACTCCAATGGTGATGTTAATATTTGAACAAGCTAGTAGACTCTTATACTACTGCACGACTCCATTATTATCTCTACTATATAATTCACGATCATCACTTCCGTATTAATTTAAAATAGAGACGGATGATCAGGTGGGCATGGGTGGTCCTGGTCCTGGTCCCTCAATCGTCAATATTTATGTTTTAAATTCGTTAGAAAAATGCTAGGTAACCCAAAAATTATCTGAAATGATAAGTTGTTATGGATGTAATTGGTTCATTATATAGTGTATTTAGTTTTCTAAAATTAAATATATTTTTTTTATTTCCCAAAACTATTATCAAAATCTTAAAAAATATTAGTTTTTTATCAACAAATATTCATCATAAGCATTATTGGACCATCTACAGTGTAGGATATCATATATACTTCGATTTTAAAATTTGTTGTTGAAAGTTTCTCCCCCAAAAAATTTCTAATTCCGTTCCCGGATTAAAAATTACAAGAAAATTACTAGCAACTGAAGAGATGGAAAACAAAATAAACTTGTACGAGTATTAATCCTTTTCCATGTCCCTCCTCTTACAGCAATGATAGATATATACTTGTAGAACAGCTCAACTAACTTCATAATTCAAATGACCCACTAGCTAGACTTTGGGCCGGCCCATTACTTAAAATTACTGAAAACGATGTCGCCTCAACTAGTATTTCCATTTCTCAGCGCGCCTACACTGAATTAACTGGACTCCAATTTGTGAGATGATGATGAGTTCAATTATAACATTTTTCAATAAACTTAAATTTAATCAACTGAATAAGACTTACTATTTTCTTTTCTAGTCTTGCTGGTCCCTTTTTTGGTTTTATTTGATAGTGTTGATTTTTTACGGGCAAAATAATTGTGTATTTGTGAGTAACCTACTGATTATATATTAAATTTGATGTTGAGTTTAAATCATTTGTATTTTTAATGTAATAAATTTCAATTATTTGAATGAAGAATCCACCTGCTCCATTAATTTTGTTCGCTTGAGTTTCTTAGTGTGGTCACAAGTGAATTTTTGGACTAAAAGAGCTAGTTGCCATAAAGAATTACTCGTAAATACGAAGGAAAGCATCATCTTACAATGAAAGAAACAAATATGAGGGTATAATTGGAAATTTAGAGTACGTCAAATTTGGTGTCAAGATGACACCAAATATATGTTTAACACCAAATTTGGGATCACTCCAATTATTTAATGTTATTTTGACATTATTTTAGTGTTCCATTGAAGTTGATTTTACACTTAAAATAGTGTCAAAGTGACACTACGACACTACTGTAATGTTTTAGTGTTCCATTGAAGATGCTCTTAGACCATCTCTAATGGATGATACTAAAATAGTGTCAACACTATTTTAGTGTCAAAATTATATTATTTACAAAACCAACTTCAATAGGAGTTATACTATATCATACGCCATAATGAATCTTTTATACTACATCTTACTCTATAAAGAATTTTTTAGTTATTAAAATAATAAATAATTGAGTTTTGGGACTTAAAAGAGATAAATTTGTTTTTGTTAACAAATATGAGAGTATAGTTGAAATTTTGAAAAGCGTCAAATTTGGTGTCAAGATGACACCAAATGTATGTTTGACACCATATTTGGTGTCACTCTAATTATTTAGTGTAATCTTAACACTATTTTAGTATCACATTAGAGTTGATTTTACACTAAAATAGTGTCAAAATGACACTATTTTAGTGTTTTAGTGTCCCATTGGAGATGCTCTTACAAAACCAATTCTAATGATAGTTACACTATATCCTACACTTTAGGGGCAGAACCAGAAGGGGTGAGCCTAGACTGCAGCCCCCGCTAACTTTCAAAAATCAAAAGAGAATTTATTTTTCAAATCATGATTTTTGATTAAAAATTAGTAAATATTTGGTATTGAGTCCCAGTTAACCTCTAAAATTTAGTAATTTATTATTCCATCCCCGATTATTTAAAAATTTTGGTTCCGTCACTGACTATAAGGAATCTTTTACATTATATCTTACACCATAAAGAATCTTTTACTTATTAAAANCTCAGCGCGCCTACACTGAATTAACTGGACTCCAATTTGTGAGATGATGATGAGTTCAATTATAACATTTTTCAATAAACTTAAATTTAATCATCTGAATAAGACTTTCTATTTTCTTTTCTAGTCTTGCTGGTCCCTTTTTTGGTTTTATTTGATAGTGTTGATTTTTTACGGGCAAAATAATTGTGTCTTTGTGAGTAACCTACTGATTATATATTAAATTTGATGTTGAGTTTAAATCATTTGTATTTTTAATGTAATAAATTTCAATTATTTGAATGAAGAATCCACCTGCTCCATTAATTTTGTTCGCTTGAGTTTCTTAGTGTGGTCACAAGTGAATTTTTGGACTAAAAGAGCTAGTTGCCATAAAGAATTACTCGTAAATACAAAGGAAAGCATCATCTTACAATGAAAGAAACAAATATGAGGGTATAATTAGAAATTTAGAGTACGTCAAATTTGGTGTCAAGATGACACCAAATATATGTTTAACACCAAATTTGGGATCATTCCAATTATTTAATGTCATTTTGACATTATTTTAGTGTTCCATTGAAGTTGATTTTACACTTAAAATAGTGTCAGAGTGACACTACGACACTACTGTAATGTTTTAGTGTTCCATTGAAGATGCTCTTAGACCATCTCTAATGGATGACACTAAAATAGTGTTATTTTGACACTATTTTAGTGTCAAAATTATATTATTTACAAAACCAACTTCAATAGAAGTTATACTATATCATACGCCATAATGAATCTTTTATACTACATCTTACTCTATAAATAATTTTTTAGTTATTAAAATAATAAAGAATTGAGTTTTGGGACTTAAAAGAGATAAATTTGTTTTTGTTAACAAATATGAGGGTATAGTTGAAATTTTGAAAAGCGTCAAATTTGGTGTCAAGATGACACCAAATGTATGTTTGACACCATATTTGGTGTCACTCTAATTATTTAGTGTAATCTTAACACTATTTTAGTATCACATTAGAGTTGATTTTACACTAAAATAGTGTCAAATGACACTATTTTAGTGTTTTAGTGTCCCATTGGAGATACTCTTACAAAACCAATTTCAATGGGAGTTAAATTATATTTTACACTATAAGAAATCTTTTACACTATATCCTACACTATAAGGAATCTTTTATTTATTAAAATAATAAAGAATTGAGTTTTGGGACTTAAAATGGATAAATTTGTTTTTGTTAACAAATATGATAGTATAGTTGAAATTTTAGAGGACACCAAATTTGTTGTCAAGATGACACGAAATGTATGTTTGACACCATATTTGGTGTCACTCCAATTATTTAGTGTCATTTTGACACTATTTTAGTGTCGCATTGAAGTTAGTTTTACTAAAATAGTGTCAAAGTGTCAAAGTGACACTATTTTAGTATTTTAGTGTCTCATTGGAAATGCCCTTAATTTATTTATGGGAGACTAAGAGATGACAAGCGTTTAAAATAGTACCACTTAGAGACGACACTTAATTGGAAACTAGAATAACATAGCAAGCTATTCATGAGTATAGTTATAAAAATAAAATAGTACCACTCAGAGACGACACTTAATGAACCTTCCCCTTCTCCACCTACAAAGCAAAACAATGAAGTTATGATTTATAAAAGGAGGGAGACCTTCGATGGTAAGAGGGATGTAAAAAAAGTTGTTAATTCCAATGTCCTGATTTTGGACCCTAAGCTAAGGAGGTTATAGGAGCTGAGCATGATAAAGAATCAGAACAAGTGAAGGTCAAAGACAAAAGGAATAAAGATAAGGGCATTGCTCAGCAAAAGATCGATGAAGAAGCTGCTTCCTAACACTTGACTGAAGACGATGTTGATGAGTCTCCGATTCCGATGGTGGTCATTGGACTACCTTTCAACAAAAACAAACGACGTATGATATTACCTTTACATGCTTAACTCATGTCTTGTTTATTGTTTTAACAATTTAATAAAATAGATGTTTTGGTGTTAGCTGATGCTGCACCATCCCTTGATTTAGAGCCTGTTTGTGTAACATGGCTTTAAGTAAAAAATGACTTCTAGGAGCTTTTGACGTGTTTGTGTACTCCGGCTTTAAGCTAGCTTTTAGGAGAAAAGTTCCATTAAGTAAAAAGTACCTATTAGGTACTTTTGCTTATGACTTTTTGACTTTTCGATTTTTTTTTTTTTTTGCCTTCCATGACTCTTGTAAAGTATAAATAATATGAATTTAAAATTTTTTAAAGTCAAATTTCACTTAAAGTCAAAATTATTAAACCCCCCATTTAACTTTAAGTTCCATTACCCAAACACATTCATTCTACTTAAAGTAAAAAACTTTACTTTCTCCATTAAGTTAAAAACACCTCAATTAAGTCAAAAATAACTTATTTTAAGTAATCCCAAACGGCCTCTTAATAGCTCCTTGAGCATGTAACTTTACTTTACTCTTTTGGAGACTTGGTGGAACTCGACTCTACCCATGTCCTTCCATAAAAATTATATTAACCTAGCAAAAAAACCCGAACATTTTCTTTTATCATAAATAAAAAATAAAGGTTTTTTCACGTGTTAAATCCGATCATCCTCCTCTAATCCAACGGCCACAAATGCTCCAAAAAGACGTATAATTATAAACCCTCGCAGCAGCAGCTAAAATCTTCCGTCCCCCAAATCTACAAAACCCTAAACCCTAATTTCTTTACAAAAATATTTATAGACACAAACGGCGATAAAAATACATACAAAGCAATGTCTCTATATCTTCTCTACGAGTTTGCTTCTGGGTATGCTTTGTTTAATTGCCAGGGCCTCGATGAAATCGGTCAGAACACTGAGGCTGTTCGTAACTCGGTCACCGACCTGAGTCGCTTCGGTAAAGTTGTTAAACTCGTCGGGTTTAACCCGTTTGACTCGGCCCTTGATGCTCTCAATCAAATCAATGCTGTCTCCGAAGGTATTTTCTATTTATATGTATTGGGCTTTCTCATGTGTGTGTTGTTTGAAATGTATTTTTAGGGTTTTATGCATTGGGAACTGTGAAAATGATGGAGATCTAATGGGTTATTATAAGTTTGGATTTTGAGGGTTCTTACGCTAGTTATGTATTGAAAGTGTTTGGTTTTATGTTTGTTTGTGAATATATTGGGTAATGATAGTGTCTTTATGTTCTAATTGATGCTAGAATGTGTTGTGATGTGTGAGGATGTAGCAATGTTTGTTTGGTAAGAAGGGCATTGTTGTTTTGTTTTTGGGGTCTTATTGTATGGTTTATTTACCTTACTTTGTGCGGTTTGTACTAATGGCTTGGATTATAGGTTCTGACAGTTTGCTAGTGCTTTAAGTAAATGTTATTGCGTGTTATGGTTATTCAAGTCACCCTTTCTATGGATGTCAAAGGAAAATTCTAGCTTCCTTGCTCTTTTGTCATTCACATACCTTATTTCAGTTAAAATATACTATTGAATGATATATATTGGGAACATTTGCTAGTGGGGATATATATATACCCGGTATATATATATATAGTGTCTAATATTATTGGTGAAATTGTAGGTCAAATGACCGATGAATTGCAGAACTTTTTGGAAGCAAATCTCCCCAAAGTTAAGGAATCAAAAAAACCTAAATATAGTTTAGGGGTAGCAGAACCTAAACTCGGATCTCATATCTTTGAAGTAACGAAGATCCCCTGTCAAAGCAATGAGTTTGTTCTTGAGCTTCTTCGTGGTGTGCGCCTGCATATTGATAGGTTCATTGAGAACCTTAAGGTTGACTGTTGCGTCTTTTCTTTCCCCTATCTGTTTTACTTTCAAAATATATCCTGACTTAATTACTAGTTTACTAATGGGGTTGTATTATTCTCTTACTGTAAAACTTTTGTAGCCCGGTGACTTGGAGAAGGCTCAGCTTGGTCTTGGACACAGCTACAGCAGAGCAAAGGTCAAGTTTAATGTGAACCGGGTTGACAATATGGTTATTCAAGCAATATTTCTACTTGATACTCTTGATAAAGATGTTAACTCCTTTTCCATGAGAGTCAGGTTTGTAGTTTATGCCCCTCTACTGATTAAGCAGTGTTGAATAGTAATATTTAGTTTATGTGTTCGATTTAATTACTCATTGTCTTTCACTAATATGTAATTAATGAGCTGATTCTAGTTTTGGTTACTAAAACTGTACCTTATCTTTTAGAGAATGGTATTCTTGGCATTTCCCTGAACTAGTAAAGATTGTCAATGACAACTATCTTTATGCCAAAGTTGCCAAGTATGTGGACAATAAATCCGAGTTGTCTGAAGATAAATTACCAGGCTTGATTGACTTGGTTGGAGATGAAGATAAAGCAAAGGAAATTGTTGAAGCTGCGAAAGCCTCCATGGGTATGTTAATTTAGGGTTGGTTGTAAATTTGTAATTGTGTTGCTTCACATCTTCTGTCTATTGTAACCATTTCACGTATTTTTCAGGTCAGGATTTGTCCCCTGTTGATTTGATAAATGTCAAATTATTTGCCCAGAGGGTTATGGACCTTGCTGAGTACAGGAAAAAGCTTTACGACTATCTGGTTGCAAAAATGAGTGACATAGCACCTAATTTGGCTGCACTTATCGGTGAAGTTGTTGGAGCCCGTTTAATTTCTCATGCTGGCAGTCTTACAAACTTGGCGAAGTGCCCTTCTTCTACCCTTCAGATCCTTGGTGCAGAGAAGGCACTTTTCAGGTGTTCTGTTTTCACCTTTGTATTGTAATTATTAACAGCCCTGTGCAATTTTGTGTCTTTATGTAACATAATTTGTTATGTTTAAACCATGCTGAGATGTAGTCATGCTTTTGATACCATTATGAGCCTGATGGTTGTGAAACACTATATTTATTACTTAATATTTAATGTATCTCTAAATCCGTTTTGCTTCAGGGCACTAAAAACCCGCGGTAATACACCGAAGTATGGCCTCATATTCCATTCTTCATTTATTGGCCGGGCATCTGCTCGTAACAAAGGTCGAATGGCTCGCTATCTTGCCAACAAGTGCTCAATTGCCTCTCGCATTGATTGTTTCTTAGGTAATTTTCAGTATTACGAAGATGTTAAATTTTTCTCTTTCTTCCCCTNTTTCTTAGGTAATTTTCAGTATTACGAAGATGTTAAATTTTTCTCTTTCTTCCCCTATGGCTGAACCCTTTATCTTGAAGTAATTGGGATTTTCTTTTGTGAACAAAGATAAAAATACCACTGCTTTTGGGGACAAGCTACGAGAGCAAGTTGAGGAGCGACTTGACTTTTATGACAAGGGTGTTGCACCCCGCAAAAATATTGATGTGATGAAAGTTGCTA
>QRFB01001475.1:0-59745 GCA_008931105.1 Oenanthe javanica
GCAAAATTAATTGGTTACAATGAAACACCAACAGATGTTAGTGCTTCATATGCTACTGGACTTAACTTAAAGGTCCAGGATTCCTGTGAAGGTGGTGCTTCATCATCCAAAGTGCACCCACTTAGTGGAGAACCGCAGAGATCTGGAGACACCAAGATTAAACCGATTGGGCAAATGTCATCTCTTTGTGACCCTCCTGAATGTCAGCCAGTAGCAGAAAAAGATATTGATAGCTGTTCAAGTGATTCGCAGACTTCAGGTATTGATTGGGCGATTCAGATACAGTTGTTTTTTATTCTATATCATATTTCTGATTGCCAAGTAATCCCCTAGGTGGCTCCATCAAGAAGACAGCAAAGTCACATTTGTATGAAATATGTATTGCCAACTGTTGGAATCCTCCTGTATTTGAATGCTACAAGGACACAGGAGCCAGCCACATGAGAGAGTTAGTGTCCAAATTTCCTCGCTATCTTTTCTTTGTGAAGATTATAATTTTACATCAGTCTCTAATAAGATGTTAAAAAAATAATACATGCCAAATTCGATGATACTGCAAACTTTTAATGTATTTTATAATTTACAAAAAAGAAGGAATCGTATGTTGCAGGATGTAGAGTCTTGATCCACAGGAAGTTGTCTACCAAATAGAGAACATTAGTATCCAAAAATTATACATGTTGTTTCTCCTCACAAACTGCCTAATATACTTGCATAAAATCTCTTCATTATTTATCAGCGTTGCTAACTATCATCCACATTTCATCAGGTTTACTTATAGGGTGATCGTGAAGCCTGATTGTTTGGAGAAATGTTTCATCGAAGCAATTGGAAGGCCAGCTGGTAGAAAGAAAGTAGCTGCAGAGTATGCAGCTGAAGGAGCTGTTTGGCATTTGAAAAATCATTTTTTGTAGGTCAGATATTATACAGGCTGTAGCTTAGCTCCGGAAAATGTACTGTTAGTCCCCTCAAACTATAGATGAAGCAACTAGTTTTTGAAAGTTAAACTGATTACTGAAGGTAGCGATTCAGTTAATTTAATATATATATATATATATATAGACAATAGATTCTGGCATTATTGGGATTACTTTCTGTTTCACAGACATTGGTCTGATTTTCCTAAAATCTTTGATTTTAAATTTTCTTTTGTGAGGCAAATATTTATATATATGCGGGTGATTCCGACTATATGCGAAAGCGTCTAGGTTTCCAACACTTAGATTTCATGAATTTCAAGACCGCTCAGGTATCTATATGTATATTTATTCATATGTAACTACAGATAACCTTAAATGATGAAGTACTAATCGAAGAATATATATGTTTTGCATTAGATTCTCTGCAATATATTATAAGCAGAATATAATGTATGACATATATTTTCCAATTAGTATTCATTTAAGGTTATCCATAGAATTTTTGCCTATAGGTAATATACCTATAGGTTTTTAATCAAAATAAAGCTCGAAACTAGAAATCAATGTTAGTCTCTCTCCTTTTTTTTCTGGTGTCTGTAGTCTCCCTCCGGTGTAAACCACCGCATGAGGCCCTCTTTCTTATTTTTTTCTTACTTTTCCTTCAATAATATCACTTTTTAGGTGAGATTTGTTTTGATGTACCCAATATTTTGGGTTATGTATCTTTTTGTAAGAATTTTGTTTGTTTTGATGTGTTTGCTATTATTTGGTTCATTAAGAATGATTCGTATGGTATATTGAGGGATCCGTAAAACTCGCATCGAGATTGGAATGGTAGTGGAAATCGTAAAAAATCACCTTTTACAACGGAATATTGTTCATATTATGGGGGTATATGTGCCTTCAATCTCAGAATGTTGGACCACCCATGACTTTAATGTGTGAAGGTCAATTGTGATGCTACTGTTTTCAGGAATGATGTAGGGTGGATTGTTCGGGAATCATCAATTTCATTTTTAATGTCAAGAATATTTTATATTCAGTATGTTAAACAATTTGGTAACAAAGCGGCTAATTGTTAGCTCGTTTATTTGATTTCAACCTGGTTGTATAGCTAGTTGAAAAATTGTCTCGGGTTGAATTCTTTTCAAATTAATGGATATTGTCTTGTTTTTTGTCAAATAAAAAGAAATATCATTCAATTTTTATCTTTAATTAAAAGTGGACCCCCCACTTCCTAGTCCATCTTCCAACTCATCTGCTATGCTATTCTGATAATGTATGACGGGCAATTTCGGGTTACGTGTTGAATCGTATCGGGTCGTGTTATAAATATTAAAATAGAAGGTTGACCCGAACTTGACCCGCTAAATAACTGCCCCGTTACATTTTGACGCTAATCCGATTTATTCACGGGTGACCCGATCGCTAACCCCTTTATTAAATGAGCCGTATACAGTAGCTTATTTTATTTGTTAAATACATAAGTTTTCAAATTAATTGGTATAAATAATTGTAAATTATATATTTATTAACTAACATAATTAATTTTATTTGTATTATATAATGTGATGCCAAAAAAAAGATATCAATTATGATATATTTTATTTAGATAACGAAATACAAATATTATTTATCATCTAATTTGAAATAAATACATAAATTTATATAAAATATAAATGAATAATTAGAAAATAAGTTGAACAATTATATGAAGGGTTTTGATCCTTGGCAACCATTTGTCGGATAAGGTTTATTCGGCAAATGGTATCCTGGTGGTTGGATTAAGGCCTCGACAACTAGGGTGTTAGTCTTTTATATCGCAATTTATAAAGAAATGACCCAAAATATCACAATTAAAAAATGACTCTTTATATTACTTAAAAACGCAATATAAAATTGCACTTTTTAAAAAATGTAATATAAAATTGCACTTTTTAAAAAATACAATATAATATTACATTTTTACTTATTTTCTGTAAAAAAAAAATTGAAAACGCAACTACAATATGGTTATTATCATAAATGCAAATATAATTTGCGTTATAATTCATTATATTTATACAATAATTTATATGCATCTTTCACATATTAATACCTTAATATAAAATCTAATAAAAATTTAACCAAAAATGTGTTTATCATTTTATTAATATTTTTTGTTTAAATTGAATCACAATCGTTACATATTTTGAATATTTAAATAATATATATATATATTAATAAATAGATAAATATTAAAATAATTTTATCTTGAATAAATCTTAAAAAAATATTGAAGAAAATATAATAAGATTTTTTCTAAAAAAAATAGTAAGTAAGTTAATTATATATGTAATCAATATATCTATTAATCAAATTTTTTTTGAGTGTCGGGTTCGGATCGGATTTGGATCGAATTTTGGATATCGGATCGGGTTTCGGATCGGTATGACTCAAATCCAAATCCAAATCTAAAAATTTTCGGGTTTAAAAATTAAATCCAAATCTAAAAAATCGGATTTGATAAATTCAAAATTTCTGATTTCGGGTTGGATATCCGTCGGATCGCATTTTTTTGTCATCTGTGCAAAAGCTTACTGACTAGCAAACTGTGTATAAACGTGACTTGAAGTCGCATTTGTTAGTGAAAAGAGGGTATTTTTCTTTTATTTTCATGGTGGTATTTTGGGCATTTTATAATTAAAAGGACAATTCTCGGGCAGCTAAGATTAGAAAAAAACCGGACGGACCGCTGTTAACGGCGGCTCGTGGGTTTACTTTACTCATTCATGCCCAAATCAACTCCACTCGTACATTATACGTACAAATCCCGTACATTATACATACATACCTGCGAGGAAGCCTAATTTTACCCCTCAAATTCGAACCCTACCCCCATATTAACGTAATTCGAACCCGTTGAATGAATCCAAGTCTCGACGAATGACATATGCAATCCGTAGGATATAATATGAGAAGTAAAAGATTTCAACACTAAGAAAATTACCGTAGCCAATGTCGACGAATGCCATCCGGGGATGAATGTATATTCCTTCAATGCAGATGACTTAAATGCTGCTTCCATTAATGAAGCTGCAGTACTAATCATTGATGCTAATAAATCTTCGGACAATAGAAAATGTTCCGTCAAGCACATTGCATATGGCCCAGGGAAAAGATCATGCAAGACAATTGCATAAAAAACCTTGAGCTTATTAGACCCTAGAGTTTGCAGATGGTACTGATCTAGACCATGCACTACTTGCCAATCACCACTTCTCCCATCGAAATTTAAATCAAACAACCATCCAAGCTTTATTTTGTCTCTCTCTGGTGGTTTTGAATTTCTCTCTTTTACTTCAGAGAGTACTATTTTTTATGCAGCTTCCCATTTCCGACTGATAAAAGCAATCTTGCCAGCTTGTGGTTATCACAGCACATTTGAAAAACATTTACATCTTTTGACATATGTAGAATAGCCCTTTTTATCGATTCCTTTTCTTCATCTCCGTCTCTCAGCATTGCATCAGACATGACTATCTTGCACATCTGCTGTAATATGTCATCTCTTGCAAACAATGCATGGTAAACACTCCGAAACCTGAATATCCTTTCCCTTGGAACATTCTTGTCCTCAAGAATAAGTGAGTTTTGAAGAACATCACGTGGGCAGTTTAAATCTTCTCCTGGATCAAATACGAACATTATCTCTTCGAACACCAATTGCTTGAAAGGTTTCACCTCTATTCCAACTCTAGACTCTTAGTGCAGCCACAATACAACAATCAGTTACGACACAATACACAACTCCGCCATGGGCCGAAACNGTGTGTTTTGTTAATTATATTGAAATTTAGTGCATCACTACTGATCTATAATTTTGTTTCCTCTTTTGGTGTTATTTTTTCGAATATTTATGTACATTTTACAGGAGCATGGTTTCAAAACTAAGAGTAAATCGTTAGAGGAGGTTTTGAAGTTGACCCACAAGATGGAAGCAAAATTAATTNCTTGAACTTCTTTAAAATCTTGACCTTTAATCACAATTTGGACCAAAAACACTTTCTCCCTCACATTAAAATGCTCCTTTAACAATTGTTGCATTTCCAAAAACTTCAAACTGATTCCCTCGACTACATACGGTTCATCAATAACCAAAATAATTATTTTACCCTCAATCCTTTCCCTCAGTCCCTTTACTTTTGCAAGCGTATCTTCTCCGATAGGAGCACAACAATACAAACTCGAACCCCCACATACTGAATATCTAGGAATAGAGGAAGACTTGATCAATTTCTCTAATTCTCCAAAGTGACGAAACTAAAATTAATATCAACAGAGCAACTTCATCGGGTTTCACGTCCTTGTTCTTCACCATTTCTTTGAACAAATTAATCATACATATTCGTTGTCCATTTCGTGCATCACCACCAGGGTCAAAATTTTAGCAGAATTTCCTCACTAGTGATATTGCCTGACTTTTTATCCAACTCATTCGAAATTGTAATTGTCTGCATCACATCAAGGCTAGAAACAACACCAGCATTCTTTGTTGTCCGATTTTGCGAATTATTATCACTAGCAGGTGTGATGCATTTTCATCTCCGAAAATTTCACTAGACAATTTATTAATACAATTACTTTTATAGAGAGTTTTAGCCTGTAATTCCAACTCTTTCAGCCCCGTATTAGATTTCATCTCTATAGCTTCAACCAATAATCTCTCTTCCAGCAATGATTCTTGAAATTTGGCCGAATTAATTACCCCTTGCAGAGTCTTAGGTGACCCTAAGCTGACAGGTTTCCGAATGCTCCTCTTTAGGCCACTTAAGAAATTATGAATCAGCATTTCTTCAGTAAATACAAAGTTATTAATCTCACTAGCAACCTTATTCAACAATCAGTTAGTGCAGCCACAATACAACAATCAGTTACGACACAATACACAACTCCGCCATGGGCCGAAACTGGAAAAATTAAAAACGTGATTCTCAAACCAAATTCATCATGCTTTTTATTAATCTCACTAGCAACCTTATGATTCTCATTTTGAACTTCTTTAAAATCTTGACCTTTATACAAATTCTGTTATTTCCTTAGTTTGTATAAACATAATTTCATACTCAGCAACTGAACTAGATTGTTGGATACTCAGTGGATTTATTAGATAGCAAGGATTATCCACCTCATAGTTGTAAAAACGTATAAGCAGATGGTGTAAAAATTTCGTCGAACCAGCTTGTTGCTTTATTGTTTCATAAAAACACCTATACCAACCTTTGGCCTTGCCTCTAAAATGAATACCAGCTAGATTGATTTTTTCTGCATCATTGCCATTAATATATTTCCCAACTTCCAATATTCACCCCCTTGGATTCGTACCATCAAAACTTAGTAACTCAGGTGCTTCATAATTTGGTTCAATGCCTTGTAATACACTAGTACTAGAACGGACACGAGGAGAAGCATTACAATGGGACTTGAATTGTGACCACAGATTCTCTGTTAGGACTTTCATCAAACACCTTAGATGCAGACTGTTTATAACTATTTTCACTAAACATTTGAGGTGCCGAACTCATAGTGGTGTAGAAATATAACGATGGTACTGGAAGTGGTTCATACTCATGTGCAAAGTACATACTAGGATTACTGGCCTGCTGTTGGGACAAAGGAAATTGAAAGACATGACTGAAATAAAATAAACGAGAAAAGACCTGGTTCTTCGATCATCATTCCCTCTGTTCTGAATATCATATATACAGTCGAACAGGGCTCGAACTGATTTTGTAATGATTGATTGTGATATTTTTTGTGAATTTTGAGTTTAAAATTGTAATAAGGGTTTATGATTTTGTGATAATATTTAATTAAATTAATATGGATGCTTAATTTGAAATATATAGAGAATTAATTCGAATTTATTTATAAAATTTTGATGATTAATTTTTTTTAATTAAATTAATTCGAATTTATTTATAGAATATTGATGATTAATTTGAAAATTTTGGATATAAATAATTGGAATTAATTTGAAAAATTGAAAAAATTACCGGGACCGACTAGCAGGAGTGTTATTTGGGATAATAGATACCATGTTACCGCGGATGTTTGGGAGGGAGTTGAGCGAGAAAATTAAGAAAAATTCATCCAAAATTTTCAAATTAATCATCAATATTTTATGTTAATTCGAATTAATTTGTTATTGGTTATGTATTTATATTGTCTTGACAAATGATATTGGTTTATTTTAGGGATGGATAATATGGATGATATACCAGGACCGACAGAACCGACTACCAGTAGTGTTATTTGGGATAATAGATACCATGTTACCGCGGATGTTTAGGAGGGAGTTGAGCGAGAGGAGTTGGAGACTTATTGTGATAATCGTCACATGGGGGAATGAAAACTTAGGAGACCATAGAGAGAGTTGTTACATATGGTTGGATTTGGCATATTTGTCAATCCTCGTGTTATGTTGCAGATTGATCAGAGTTGGATATCTGCATTGGTTGAGAGGTGGGGAGACCTGAGACGAATATTTTCATTATGAAGTCCGGGGAAATGACAGTTACTTTAGAAGATGTTGGCTATATTTTTGGATTGCTTGTATTTGGGGAGACTCTGACATGTGAGGCTATAGAGAAAAAGAATGAAGTTTTTTGCTGAGAACTGGTTTGAACCTTTATCTGAGAATGAGGTAAAAGATGCATGTTGGAGGAACAAGATCAAGTTGAGTTGCATGTTGCAGCATCTCAGACTGCTAAGTCTAATGTATACTAGCATGAGTGGTTCTGTTCCAGAAGGCATAGCAAAACTTAAGAATCTTGATACTCTTCTCATATGGAACAATTATTTTTCTGGGGCAGTTCCAAGAGATTTGGGAAGATATTCTGACCTCAAATGGGTTGATGTTTCCACAATCAATTTAGTAGGCCTCATTCCACCAGATATATGTGCTTCAGGAAAGTTAACCAAGTTGATTTTGTTTTCGAATAATTTTTCAGGTAGACTGTCTCCATCAATCTCCAATTGCTCCTCTCTAGTTCGCCTTCGAATTGAAGACAATTCATTTTCAGGTGCTATCTCTTTGAATTCCAGTAAGCTTTCTGATATCAGCTACATAGATTTATCAAGAAATTGGTTCACTGGTGGGATTCCTGCTGGTATATCTCAAGCTTTAATCTTCAGTACTTCAATGTGTCTAATAATTTGGAATTAGGTGGTATTTTTCCTGAAAGATTATGGTCCATGCCACTCATTCAGGATTTCTCTGCCTCCTCTTGCAACATCACAGGCAATATTCCACCATTCCATTCTTGTAAATCTTTATCAGTTCTTGAATTGAGTACAAATCATCTTTCGAGTACTTTACCTACAAGTATACTCAAGTGCGAAAGTTTAAAACTTCTAAATGTGTCCAATGGTATATCTGGTTCAATTCCTTCAGAAAAGGTCTTTGGATTGATGGATACTAGTTCATTTATTGGAAATCCAAAGCTTTGTGGAGCTCCCTTGAGACCATGTCATAAAAAAGAAAGTGGAGTGGAACGAGGAAGTAAAAGAACACAAAAGATTGCATGGATTCTTATAAGCTGTGCAGCAGTGGATCTTCTATAGAGGCCTTCCGCAATTCACAGCAAATGATGTTTTAAAGAGTTTTAACTCAACAGAGACCATGGAAATTATGCCAGCACTATCAGGTTCAATTTGCAAAGCAGTTCTCCCTACTGGAATAACAGTTCTGGTTAAGAAATTTGAATGGGAAGCCAAGAGATCGTCATTTGTGTTGGAGTTTATAAATAGAATAGGAAATGCAAGGCAGAAGAATCTGACAAGATTGTTAGGATGCTGTTACAATAACAATCTGGCTTACTTATTGTATGAATACTTGCCAAATGGAAATCTGACTGAAAAAATGGGAATAAACCTCGTTAGAGGAGGTTTTGAAGTTGACCCATAAGATGGAAGCAAAATTAATTGGTTACAATGAAACACCAACAGATGTTAGTGCTTTATATACCACTGGACTTGATAACTTAAACGTCCAGGATTCCTGTAAAGGTGGTGCTTCATCATCCAAAGTGCACCCACTTAGTGGAGAACCGCAGAGATCTGGAGACACAAAGATTAAACCGATTGGGCAAATGTCATCTCTTTGTGACCCTCCTGAATGCCAGCCAGTAGCAGAAAAAGATATTGATAGCTGTTCAAGTGATTCGCAGACTTCAGGTATTGATTGGGCGACTCAGATACAGTTGTTTTTTATTCTATATCATATTTCTGATTGCCAAGTAATCCCCTAGGCGGTTCGATCAAGAAGACAGCAAAGTCACATTTGTATGAAATATGTACTGCCAACTGTTGGAATCCGCCTGTATTTGAATGCTACAAGGCCACATGAGAGAGTTAGTGTCCAAATTTCCTCGCTATCTTTTCTTTGTGAAGATTATAATTTTACATCAGTCTCCAATCAGATGTTAAAAAAATAATACATGCCAAATTCGATGATACTGCAAACTTTTAATGTATTTTATAATTTACAAAAAAGAAGTAACCATATGTTGCAAGATGTAGAGTCTTTGATCCCCAGGAAGTTTGTCTACCGAATAGAGAACATTAGCATCCAAAAACTATACATGTTGTTTCTCCTCACAAACTGCCTAATATACTTGCATAAAATCTCTTCATTATTTATCAGCATTGCTAACTATCATCCGCACTTCCGCAGGTTTACTTATAGGGTGATCGTGAAGCCTGATTGTTTGGAGAAATGTTTCATCGAAGCAATTGGAAGGCCAGCTGGTAGAAAGAAAGTAGCTGCAGAGTATGCAGCTGAAGGGGCTGAAGTGTATGTATGCACGCCGAGATCCCATGTTATTATTAGAAAATTTATCATGACAATTCATATTTGGGGAAATTTTATGGGAACCCTAGCATTTCTCCTAGTTTAGTGAGATTTTTAATTGATTTTTTTACTCATTTATCTAAAGATTTGCAGTTTTTTGTTAATTTCAATGGAAAATGGTTGGTTTTAATATTTATTAAATTGTAAATAATTTGCAGAGTGGTGGATTTATTTATAACTGGTGTAAAAAAAATCAAATATAATTTTAACAATTTAATTTTTAAAAATACAGTTATATTTATATATACACTCTATATATCATTACAAAAATAAAAAATTGCAAAAAAATTAATAATAAATTATTCTTAGAAAATTCCAAAATTACTGAATACTATAATTTTATCAAAAAATTATTGTGAACAAAAAACTGTAATTTATATATTTACTTGGAAGGAAAACTGATTTTTTTAATATATTTATTTATCAAGAAATTTATAGAATATAGATATAGATGATATATATCTATATCACATAACTAAAGACCTAATCTTTAAATGCTTCTTGATCATTTATCAACTTCCCCTCCGTCGCCGGCGCTTACTTCCGACGTGGCATGCATTTCCAGAAAATCTCAGCATCTTCCTCCGCCCTATCTCACAAACCTCTCAGGTCTCTCTCTCTCTCTCCCAAGTTCTAAAATTCATATATGTGACTATGTAAGTGCATTAATGAGTTATTGCTATATATGTAATATGTAGATATGCAGTGCTAGGTGCTGGCGGTGCTGGGTTATCTGTCACTTGGCACTTACTACACGTACTCCTTCCTCTATCCTCTTTCTATGTGTGTGTGTGTGTGTGTTTATATGTACATTGTGCAATTCTAGACTTTCTAGTAGTGAACACCAAATCTTCTAATTTGACCCGATAAGATAGTTATATTTAGATTTTTGGAAAGCAAAATGTGTGAATAGAACTTAATTTGCAGCATAGTCCTAAGGAATCCCATATTTGCATTGACATTTACGATGACGTTGGAATTGGTGGTGGTGCTTCTGGAGTTTCGGGAGGACTCCTACACCCGTATTCCCCTAAAGGTTTTCTTCTTCTCCTATGATTGTAAAAATTAAGTCTTTGCTTTAACGAACCACATTTTCTTTACTTTCATCTCCCTCTAATTTAAATAGTTAAACCTCTTTGGCGGAGCATGGAATGCTGGAAAGAAAGCTTGAAGCTTTTAAGTATTGCTGAAGCAGCCGTGGTATCCAATAAGTTGAATGCCGGAAGCCAAGAACTGGATCATGATTCTGATGATTTCATAGTCAGGAGGAGGTTTTCTATTTTATATACTTTTCGTAGTTTTAGGATTCTGTTGTGTCTAATAATAGCAACAAGCGTGAATATCTTTATTCTTCGAGCTATATTCTTCCCATGGTGCACTTATAATAGTGATGTAATTGCAATTCAGAGGTATCATTAGGCCAGCTGTCAATCTGAAGAATTTGGATCTAATGAAAGAAGTAAGCATGTCCAAACTATTGAATAGAATTTGTACTTGCTTTGGCTTCACAATGATTTTGTGGTTTCTTGTTCTACATTAGTAGAATGCTCAGAACTGCCTTGCCAGTTGCAGAGTAGAGTCCATTGATAAGGAGGCTACTGAAAGACTAGTGCCCAATTTATGTGTACCTTTCAATTTAGCGTTCTATATGCCTGAAGCTGTAAATGTTCATCCTCGACGATATCTTGAGTTGCGTTCCTTACTCTGTTATCTTTCTCTACTTCTCTTTTTAATATTAGATGCCCATTTATTTCATTCATATTATTGATTGGATCTGCCTTTTCTGATCAGCAGGCATTATATTCCGCTTGTCAAAATCTAGTGAAAGACATGTCTGTTTTAGGCTTACACAGAAAAGAGCTGAACTTGCACAAAAAACATGTCATCAATCTCCTTGAACTATCAGGTAGACTCTTTTACTGTCGATACAACATCTTATTCAGTTCCAAACCTTCAACCTGTCATACAAGATTGCTTGCACTAGGAATCTCAAGAGATTGTTATTATTTTATAACT
The DNA here is from genome assembly GCA_008931105.1 of Oenanthe javanica. NCBI lineage: Eukaryota > Viridiplantae > Streptophyta > Magnoliopsida > Apiales > Apiaceae > Oenanthe > Oenanthe javanica. Next base: position 11,830 of record QRFB01001475.1, read on the forward strand.
AACCTGATGACTTGAGTTGGCTGATTCTAAGTAATTAGTTAAAGTATTTAGTACCTATATAATTGTTTATTGCCAAAATCTGATAACATATTTGTCTTCAGGGGAATACGACTTTGTCTGGGTGCCAGAGCAACTTCTCTGCCTGAGATGTCCGAGAGGCTTCCCTTGAGGACTTGTAGAGGTGTCATTGCTCACCTGCAGCTTCCGGATAATATTAGGTTAGAGGCCATATTACTTGCATGCACTTTTAGCATCATAATGTAAATTTGACTTTAAGTTCTCTTAAAATTACTCTGAAGCTTGTTTACTTCATTCTTCATGCCCAACTGCTTGTTTATTCTTCATGCCCAACGGCTTGTTTATTCTTCGTTTCTAACTGCTTGTTTATTCTTCACGCCCAACTGCTTGTTTAGTAAATTCATGGCAATGGAAATAAGTGGCTTGTAGAATGTTTAAACTGTCAATGCGAAGCTGGAAAAATGGTTGTCACGTCTCTATTCTCTTTTTTTGCTAGGTTAGATAATATTTTCACTCAGTGCATGCCTCTGTCTTGTGAGACCTGCACCTAATTCTCTTAATGAAGAAGTGAGTATAACCACATGATATAATATTTTTTCTAAATGCCTATGATAATTGCTTCTGGTCATTTTCATCCTTGCAATCGTTGTTTACTGTTGGCCAGTGTTATTAATATTTACCGATTGTTATATGCCAGAGAAAGTTATCCAGAACACAGTCCCTCAATCTTGTCAGATGCATGGCTTGCTATTCATGGATCCCACAATGTACGTCTGGGTTCAACGTGGGATTGGAAGTCAAAAAATTATTCCCAGAATGTTGCAGTTGAGGAAGCTTCAAAAGCTCTTGAAGAGCTCCTACCAAAAGCGTCTGCTATATATCCTGGGATAAAGAATTGGAAATACATTGCCGCAAAGGCAGGTTTAAGGGCAATGCCACCACTTACATCGCATGGGTCGCTTCCGCTTTTAGGTTGTATAGATGACCTTTTGGTAGGAAAACAGAAATGCAAGTTCTGGTTGTTTGCAGGGTTAGGTTCAAGGGGTCTGCTCTATCATGGTTGGCTTGGGAAATTAATGGCACAAGCAGTGGTTTCTTGTAATGAAGATATATTTCCTTCCGAACTTATTGCTTGGAAAAGTAGAATGAAATAAATAAACAAAAGCTCATTTGTTTTTATGTTGCAAGCTATCTCAACTTGAGCTTAGTAGTAGTAGACTTGAAATGCTCAAGTTGAGTGGATTGTGAAAATATATCCTGTTCATCTCATCACTCAGTAGTCAGTGGTAACGAAGCTAGATTCCATCCAAAAAATTAACAGTCAATTGCATGTATGAACTTCTACGATGCTTTTGTATTCGTAGTAGATATAGGGAAGTAAAACAAACTGAATGAAATTTCTTATTTGTAGTGTGTATTGCTTATTAATTTAGGGATTTGATCTCTAACAACCAACTGTTAGTAACTATTTATCTGCGATTTTTTCGGATTGTTTCGGATTGTTTCTAGCAGATAGGTGAAAATCCTAACATGTTTGTTTTAAGGGTGGGTTTTTTATTTTAAAAATATATTTTCTTTGTCTTCAAACGTTCAGTTATATATGGAAGCAGATATTTCTCAATTTGATATGGCTCTAATATTTTCTTCTCCCACGTATTTGGCTCTAATATTCTGATACTCGTTCCAAGGCAATCAGAATAAACTTTATATGTGCCATTTCAGAGGTTGATTTCAGCAGTAAGGTTCGAATATATAAGCTCTAAGAAGTAAGAACCTAAAGATAAATTGGTGGTAAAGCGTCCAGGAGCATCTTTATCCAACACACAAATACTTTGTAAATTGTAATTCAACAAAATACATAATACACACATTTTTTTAGAAACTATAGCACTGTTTGATCAACTTTTTGCCAAAGTTTTACAAGTCAAATCTAATGCAGATAGTATATAATCCAACGGCAACTAGCTTGACGACATCCATAGATAAACCTGGCCACCACTTGTAGCCCCTGCAAGCATCCCAACCTTGTGAGGATGCACATCAAAGCGACATGGAATAGCAGTCATCTCTTGGCTAACTAAAGTGTCAATGCATCTCTTCTCAGCCGTAGATATGATATCAACTCCCCTTTTCATATTGCCTACAAAGACATAAGAATCATCCCAACCCCATATTCCTCTGTACCACCGAGCATGAAAAGGGAAAGGGAAAGTTAATTTCATTTAAACAACCATTCTTCAAATTCTTAGGCATCACAATAAATAAATGATGTGATAAAACTGCAAGGAGTGCCATAAAACTTCAAAAAAATTCATGTACAGATTATAGGTCATTTAACAAGTCCTACATTCGTTCCAAAAATAATACTCCCTCCGTCCCATAATTTTTGTCTCATTTTGACTTTTCAAAGTCAAATTTATCAATTTTGACCAACAAATTAAACATGTTATATAATAAAATATATTTTTTGAAAAAAATATTATAATAAAATTTAACTCTTCTATTTTATGAATCAATTTGTAAAGTAGTAAAATTATAAATAAATATATTCAAATTATTAGTCAAAGTTAAATAAATTTAACTTTGAAAAATTGACAAAAATTATATGACGAAAGGAGTAGTATCATTTTTAAGTGGACGTGATTACTAACTCAGATGGGAGAAAACATATGGAGTAAACTGTATCGTGTTCATTAAAAAGCATTGGTATGTATTATATATTCATTTGGAATCTTTCGTGGTCAGCCATTCTTTCCCTTGTTGCAGCATTAATTGTTTACACCTTATATGGGATGCCTTTTCTTCCGGTCCAGTATTTTTTTCAGATTATATCTACGGGTCTGGTGCTAAAGCGTACTTTTGTCTTTAACATCTTAAATACTATCTGAAAATAAAGTATCCATACATATTCATATCTTCACCACTACGACATATCAACTGAATTCAGATCAAGAAAACATGTGTGATTCCAGAAAAAAACAGTACCCAAACTTGTAATTGTAAAACAGGACATACCTAAATGAGGAGATCCATCTTCCAGTCTGATTATTATGATGTATCTTGGATACACCCTCATAATTAGCTCCACTTAATAACTTAATGGTATCATCGAGGCTACATGAACGTATAGAAACTTATAAATTTGATTGAGGAGACAAGTAATGAAGTAAAATAGAAGTTAAAAAGAAAAACAAGAGATTGCTAAAAGGAATTGACAATATCACAAGGAAATCCTCTTTGTCCATAGTATCAGAATTATTTTAGACAGATAAACCATCACTTTATATTATGCATAACTGTAACTTTTAAATTTAATAAATAAATAATAACTACAAAATTTTAAAGTATTAGAATTTAGAAATGCAACCCCCAAAGAAGTCAAATTATATTAAGTCTACAACAAATAACACTGTCAAGCAACAAAGAATCAAAATTAGCTGCTTTAGAGCAAATCAGCAGCAAAATTAGCTGCTTTAGAGCAAATCCAACCTCATGGAAAGTTTAAGGTAAATATTTGTCTCAAATACTATAGCATTATCAAGCCACAAGAAAGTCTATGTATATGTGGCAAGTATAAAATTTATTCCATCCAAGGAGCAGCCTGATTTGAATAGTTCTTTACTTCGATCCGATCAAGATATGTTTAAACTATTATAATTACTTAAACAATAAGCAACATAACATTGTGTAACATCACATACCTAGTTGTAGCGAGTATACTTCCAGAAGGCGAAAAGTAAGCAGAATGCACAGCCCTTTCATGGTTGACAGTGTTCAAAGATTCTGCTTTATCTGCTACAACCTTTCTCAAATCCCATATGCAGGCAGTCCCGTCGGATGAACTTGTGGCCATCATATTAGTATTACATGCATTAAAGTGAATGCTGTTGATCCTAGTTTCATGCAAACCCCAAGAAGATGAAGATTTTCCTGTCCTGCCATCCCAAATATTAAGTTCTCCCCGACCTTCACTAAAATATAAGGAGTTCACGTCATCTGTTTTCTGAGCAATGGAGTAAATACTATCAGCGCCCCTATAAGCTAGATCAAACATCTCCTTCTCCACATCCATCAACCGAATAAATCCATCATAACAGCAAGTAAACATCTGTTAACAAATTCACATACATAACTAACATAAGAATAATACGCAACATAATATGATGTGTTTGAACTCCAATTTGAGTATTACGCCATAGCAATAACATTAAATTTAATATTCAAAATGTTTGGAGATAAGCCATACCTTAGACAGAGAAACTTGTTGTACTACAATCCCCGAAACAGGAGCAGAATGTGGCTGATACACATAAATCCCATCCGATTCATCCACACAATCAACATTCCAAAACCCAACATTTCCAAACTTATTCCCAACCGCAACCATTCTCCTATCCAAACACGGAAACACACGCACAGACAAAATCCTCCCCGGAACAACCCTCGCAACATTCCCCTCATCCAATCTCCATGAATCCACATCCCCAACTCTCATCTCCCTACAACCCCCTCCCAATCCATCCCCACAACCAACTTTCACATCCACCATTGTCTCAATAAACTTCCGATCCTCCATACCATCACCAACATACACATCTCTCATATTTTATTAGGACTTTCAGTAAAATAATCTTTAAGACCACCAGCAGTCAACGAATCGGGTTTAATCCCGCGAGAACGTAACGAACGCCTTATCACAACGGGACTCTCATTCTTTATTTCCTTCTTAGGAATAACTTTGTAACTCTTAGTCTTAGACCTAACACAATCCAATCCAATCCAATCAAATCCAATTTTAAAAAAAAATCAATTAAATTATTCGATAATAATAATAAAAAGAGGATCAGTTGATTTGGAACCTTTGGGTTTTAGAAGAGGCGGAGAGATCGTTGAGTTTGGAGTGGACTTGAAGAGCGGCGAGCATTTCTTCATTGCGTTTGATGTTGTCGAGCCTCTTGCGCTCGTAGTCTGTCAGTTTTGTGGGGGCCATCACTGTTTTCGATTGTTGTTTGCTCACAGAAATGGAGATTTGTGTGGATGCAGTTTCGCGGGAAAACCCTAGATGGCGGGAAAATTGGTTTTTTTTCTTCTAGTAACTATTGAGTCGGATAGATGGCAAATATTTTTATTTTTCTTTCCCGCACTGTAATGTTAATTTTAATTATAATAAAAATGGTCTTATGATTAGTTTTTTTTTTTTATCAAAAAAACGAAATTTCATTAAATATTCAAATCTTGATCAAGAACATCGATAAGGAAGAGGGTATGAGAAACCACTCTTCATGACCAGACATTAAAATAGCTACTCTAGCAATGAAATGAGCCGCTAAATTCGCTCATCTGTTAACAAAATAAACACAATGGGACCTCAAGTCCTTTAAATAGTCCAAACAATCTGCAATAATAGAACTAAAGAAAAAATTATCTCGTCTCTTATTGCGTTTAGCTTCCACAACGTTGAAGCTATCCAGCTCAATGTAAACATTTGAATTACTCAACTTTTTTAACCATGAAAGTGCTTCTCTAAAAATCATAGCTTCTGCAACCCGAGAATCAAGTGCTCTAATAAGACGACCCCACAACCCGTTACAAACCCACCAGTTTCATTTCTCAAAATGCAACCAAAAGAACTTCTCTCATTCTCTGAGAAACCTGTATCAACATTACACGTAAGCCAACATGACGGAGGAGAATGTCAAACCATCAAACCTTCACGCTCAAAACACGAACTTTGCCTATTTTGAGATACTTGAGCTTGTTGCCGTTGGAACAAAGTACTACTTACTTCGTTGATCACCTGAGAAGAATCGGTGAAATTTATTTGAGAGTTATATTACGATTATATACTTATATTCAATTTAAAATCTAAATTTCAAGTAAAGAAAACAAAGAAATCAAATAATTTTGAGTCTGAAATTATGAGAACAATCGTGAATCAAATATTTTATTATTTTTCCACTGATAAAATTGAATTTTAATTACGAATCTTAAGTAAAATACTATCATATAAATATTTAAAATATTTTATTGTTCTAATTGAATTAAGCATATTTTATTCAATTGTTTTTATCGAGAATCTGAGTTAAAATTAATTCATCGTAATTTCATTTAATCAAATTTGATTACATAATTTAATATCGAACAAGAAGTAAAAGATCAAATAAAGAAGATTTGAAGATGGGAATATTTCAGATAAATTTGTTTCTTTTAACAAAACATGATATAAATATTAAGTAATTAATTTCTGAGAACCCTACGTCCCTACTGCCCTAGGGTGTATAAATATTAGCAATTTGTACAGCGCCGTGTATGCTAAGCGGCGCGTTGTTTCACGCTCCGGTACCTTGCCGTATGTCAAATTCTCTGGTTCCTCCCAATAAGAAAAGGAAGGTGAAAAAAGGCGGGAAGAAGAATAAGAATCGATTCTCAATGGCCACTTCTGTTCGTATCGCTATAGTTGGAGACGTGGTGAGCTTCGTATTCAGTTTATTAATCACAACTCATTTTGATTTTACAACACTCGTTTTATTCTAAATTATGTGTTAATAATAATAATAGTGTGTTCTGTCAAAAAAATAAATAATAATACTGTGTTTGTTTGTTTGTTAGCATGATTATTGGAATCTTGAGGAGGATGCAAAGGCTCTTGATTTCTTAAAGGTTGTTATCTTTTCGACTATCGCTCCCGAGATTGTATTACATTGTTTTCGAATTTAATTTTAGGGTTTTTGTATTAGTAGAGCTCGATTTCACATATTTGGTGATAGTTGTAATGTTGTGAATTAATTAGGTTGTCGTTGATAGTATATCTCTTCAGAATTTGATGCTGTAGTCTTGTGATGCAAGCATTATTGGAACACCTTCTCATGTTCCTCGAGTAATTGTCTGTCTAGTGATGTATATAACTTGAGTATAGACTATGGAGAGAATAGCTAAAACATTCACACCAAGAGCCCTATTTATAGAGTTACTGGACATGTTTCTGATTGTGATCAGGTTTAGGATTCTTGTAGGAGAACCCAACTCCGTCAGCTACGGCACTGCAGAGACTCAGGAATCCTGCATTGTGTAGGATACTTGCCTGCCTCTTATAGGATCCTTAGCGTGTATAAGAGTCTTGCCTTCTCAAGAATCTTCTAGGGATAGGAGCCACGGATTAATGAGCTGATGTAGATGAGGTCCATATGGGGCCTGTCTCAAGTTCAAAAGAACTCTTACTGGACTCTCTCTTGGGCTTTTAAATGACTTATTAGATATTTGGTTTCCTAACCTCATATATTGGACTCCTTGGCCTGATCCCACTACACTTCCTTTTCACATTCTTTATTCTTTCATTCATCTGTGATTTTGTTTATAACTTTTAGTTGGTTCTTTCCAACCAAACGGAGCAGTAGAATAGTCAAACTATATCTGTTTGTTTTAAAGTGTTGTTATAACAACCCAAGCCCACAACTTAACGCATACCGGACCCAACAACCCACCACAGGTCAGCCCATAAAAGCTAGCAATTTTTGGTATACATTAGTTGATGACTTGTCGTCTTGTCCTTATAAAGGACTCAAACACACACTTTCTATTCGATGTGGGATGTGGGATGTTACAAACACTCCACCTTATTGGGTCGACGTCCTCGTCGAGCTCACAGACAAACTTATGAAACCTTATTGGGTCGACGTCCTCGTCGAGCTCACAGACAAACTTATGAAACCTGGGCAGTGCCTTAGCACTTCCGACCGGGTATGGCTCTGATACCATTTATAACAACCCAAGCCCACAACTTAACGCATACCGGACTCAACAACCCACCACAGGTCAGCCCATAAAAGCTAGCAATTTTTGGTATACATTAGTTGTTGACTTGTCCTTATAAAGGACTCAAACACACACTTTCTATTCGATGTGGGATGTTACAGTTGTGCTGTTAACATAGTTGGAAACTAATTTTCTGTTATGTAGTAATTTTGGTAATACAAATTGCAGCTAGCTTAAATTTCTAGGTATAGTACACCTACAATGGTAATACCTACAAATTGAGGGGGCTGTAGCCCCCTTGGACCTTATTGGTTCCACCTGCGGTCATCATCATGGTTATCTATATATTACAGTAGTTGTATACGTATATGTATTTCTCCTTCAGAATTTCTGTATAATTGGTGGTATGATCTCAAATAACACTGTCTGGTTTATTATTTTCATATTGTTCTGATAATTCTTATACAAATATCGTCATATCTAATGTTATTCTAAATGGAATTGCAGCCGGATCTGGTGCTGTTTACAGGCAGGTTCTTTATCTCAATCCTTTTTTCTTAAATTTCTTGCTTTCTTCCCCTGTTTGTGAAATACAAGCAAGTAAGATATTTGAAGCTTCATGGTCATTTCTTATGCTGACTCCATTAAATGCTTTGATTTTTTCTGGTTTGTTGTAGGTGATTTTGGTAATGAGGAGAATGTCAAACTTGTTGAAAGCATAGCTGATCTACCGATTCCTAAAGCTGCTATATTGGGGAATCATGATGCTTGGAATACTTCAAGATTTAATAGCAGGTAACTCCTACGACAATGCTGTGGCATATATCGTGCTAATAGATGGGGTACTTGCACTATGTTCTGGTTTTCAGAATTGTATGTATCAGTGCAAATACAGTTGCCTCATGGTGTAAAGTATTGTCTCACAAGTTATATCTTGCCAGTATTGGTTTCATTGTTGTACCATTTTGTTTCGATACCTCACTGAATCATATTTGGTATTCCATATTAATGTTCTCATCTCCTCAAAAGTTATCTGCATTTTGGTTCCTAATATTGATTTCTTTTGTGAAAGCATGTCATGCTATATTTGTTATCTCCTTGAGTGGAATTATTGGTTTCAACAGTAAGAGAATAACGTGAAGGAGATTTTGAAGATTGCAATGCAATTTATTATAGCCTCTACCCGTTTACTGGCGTTGTAGGATATTATGGAAGGAATTCTTGCTTCATGCTTGAGAAGATCAGCTTTAAATGTGCAATTTTGGTTTTCTGTTTATGTCTTGAACTTGATGTAGTTCTTTTAAAATCATGGAAAGATACCCTGATATGTGTATATATATCTAAAATGGAGGATTATTGCCTAGTAGAACAGAGTTGTGTACTTGTGCATACTGATTTGACACCACATCCAGGCACCAACGTAGTAGGCATCGCTATGGGGTGACAGCTGTAATATTATTGCGCATCTATTGCTAATCTGTGACCCGATGCAGTGCGTCACTGAGAAGGGAGCATCTGAACAAAGTCTGCACTCTGTAGATAGTTTGTCATAGATGCGACAGAGTTTTACATTGGTTTTTAGATTTTTTTTCTCAACTCTTCTCATGTATCCTGGGACAGGCAGCCAAAGCTGGCAAAGTTTATCTAATATAGTATCATTTAGAGCAAGTCCAATGCTAATGTTAAAATAGATGTAGCTATTGCTATAATATGAAATCAAAAAGTACATTTTGATGCTAAAATAGATTTTATGCTCCAATGCATGGTTTCAAAATAGAACCAATAGATGTAAAATTAAGTAACTTTTCAACCAATAATGTATAAGTATAGCATTGAATTTGCTAAAATATATGTTTTTATATTCATTTCCCTCCAATTTCCCACTTGCATGCCTATGTGGCAATTATAGCTACATATATACTTGGTTCTAAATATTGAACCAAGTATAGCATTTTTCAATTTTAGCACCTTCTATAGCATTGCATTGGAGTGCTATGTTCTATAATTGATGCTATATTATAGAAATAGCACCTCCAATAGCATTGCATTGGACTTGCTCTTAGTAGATATTGGGACACAAGAATTCACTGCAGTTTATTTGTGTCTTCTAAGAAGGAAAATGTTTCGCATCTTCTTTTGAAAATAATGTTATATAATTATGTGGAACATTCATCTAGAAGCATCAGTTTTATGATTTATAGGACCATATTTTGTCCCCTCAGTTTATTCTGTACATTTCTCTATCTCTCATATTTTATGAATAACTTCTAACTCATATTTTAACTGGAATATATGTTGAAATTTTTAGGAAGAAGGATGATGTCCAACTTCAGCTGGATTGGTAAGCTTTTCTCATGTCAACGCTATATGAAAGTTAGCAAGTAGAATATCTGTTAATGTTTCTTATAATCGATTTCTTTTGTGTTGCCTTGTTAGGTAAAACTTAGACTGGACATTTGGAAATTTTTGGCATGTTACCTTTTTTTCCCCTTGGGTGGGGGTGAGGAGTGAAGAATGAAAACCAGAAACATGACTGGGTCTTCGTGATCCACAAGATAATAAATTAGTTTCAACAAGAACTCAGCTGATTTAGAGGATCAGCTGATAACTAGAACAAAATAATTAGTGGCATTTAGTTCTAAATGTGGACTTGTATATGTGCTTGCTAAGAAGATTTACTTATGTTAAACCATTTCCTGGAATGTAGCTGTTATGCTTGAATCTTTGTAATATGTGAACAATTATCTTGGATAATGGAATTTCTTTGGTGATGATCAGTCTAGGCGTGGAACATGTTGGCTACCAACGTCTGGACTTCCCTAATTTAAAACTTAGCATTGTTGGGGGGCGTCCATTTTCTGCTGGAGGTCAGAGATTATTTCGACCAAAGCTCCTCTCTAAAAGGTACGGAAAGTACATTGGTTGTGTTCAAATGGGAAAATATTTCAAGTCAAATTCGTTGTGCTCTATGATGTTAGGAATGTGCCAACTTGGTAGAAGTTCTCTTAGAAAAACACATGTTCTCTGCAGTTTCAAAAATATGAGTGGAATTCCCAGGAACCCAAAAGGGGCTTGACTGGTTTCTTGTTTTAATTTCTTTTGACACTGCCCAATAAATTCTTCTAAAACCTTTTCAAGGTTGTCTCTGTTTTTTTAGAATCCTAAATATTGCAAAAATCTGTATATGAAAATTAATACAAATAGAGCAAACCAAAGTAAATTAGCTTTTCAGACATTGATGAATGCTTATATTCCTTGATTGCAACCTTTGTTTGCTAAGTACAGTATTTGTGACCTTGTAGATATGGAATCAGAACCATGGAAGATAGTGCAAAGAGAATTCATAAAGCTGCTTTAGGGACACCAGAGGATCACTCTATTATATTCCTTGCTCATAATGGACCCACAGGTATATCCTTCTGAGGAACCATATATACTGATCGGGTTCATAGACACAAATTTGTTCCTCCATATAACCATTAGGATAAATACGCAGGTCTAGGTTCCGAAGTTAATGACATTTGTGGAAGAGATTGGACATTTGAAGGAGGTGATCATGGTGATCCAGGTAATTCTTTGTGACTTTATACTTCTGCTGCCAACTTGGTTATGTGGCAGTAGCTCCCAACCGCTGTTCACCTAATGATGATTATTGACATACTTTGATAGCTGTGGCATTTGCTATGACATTATGTTTATCAGTTCATGTTCGCTATTTTGCCGCCACTCTATTTGTTGGCATTTGACTATGATTAATATGAAAGCTGATAACAGTACTTTATGGACAGATTTAGCAGATGCCCTCTCTCAATTGAAAGAGACCACTAAGCTCTCTGTTCCATTTGTTGTGTTTGGTCACATGCATAAAAAGTTGGCGGATGGAAATGGGCTCCGGAAGATGGTTGTAGTAGGCGATGACAATAGCATATACTTGAATGGGGCTGTTGTCCCCAGGGTGAAAAAATTGGTCATTAAACACAATGGAACTTGTAGTGAAAACCCCGCTACAAATGAAGCCCCTCCTGTACCAGCAAAGTTGGTAGTAGGCACAAAACGAGCCTTCACTTTAGTAGAGATTTTAGGTGGAAGATTGGAGAAGATTGCAGAAACTTGGGTTTCAGTCATGGGAGACAAAGCTGCATTACACGAGGAGCATATACTATTCAGCAGTGGATTTGGTGTTTCCAAGCCTAGTGGTGAAGGCAAACCTCCCCCATGATAAAGGTCATGAGTTCAATTCCTCACTCCCCCACTCCCCCTCCCCTTGTACAAATATATATAGCTTATCTATCTATCTATCTATAGCTTATCAAAATTAATACAGCCTCTTGCTTTAACACTTGTCTTCCAAATGTGGATTAAGTTTCTAGACCTTTTATGCTTATTCTGCCTTGTTTACTTGCTAGATCAAGCTTAGCTTAGAATAGAAACAGGCTTGTTAAGGGTATTATTATATGCTATAAAAAAGTGAATTTTACCATGTAAATGATGACCCATTATCAATGGAAATGCATATGTTCCTAGAATAAGTGCGAGTCATATTCTTGTTTTAAAGCAAATGTTCAACAGATCTAATAATTGTTTCTTTTGTGTGCCCTTGTCTTTTAGAAGTGTATGTTTTTTTAAACTTGTCTTTAATCTTGGTTTCAAAAAAAAGAAAGAAGAAAACTTGTCTTTAATCTTCTTTTAACATTTGCTCAGTCGCTTTTATCAGTGCACCTGCTCAGTTGCTCCTAAGCTTCCCATTGGCTTTTTTGACTCGGTCTATATTAGTTTTAATTTAAAACTAAAGCTTCAACCTCCCTCTGTGAAATCAAAGATAAAAACTGCCAATTATTTACAACCTGTCCCACAAACTTTTGGCAATTCTTATGAAATTTGCAGGTAGATTGCTAAACTATGTTGTCAAAAATAGTACTAAATGCCAGTATAATTGATCAAGTAGTTGGCACCTGTATAATAATAGAATGTTGTTACTATCAAATTATGGGATAACCTATAACCTAAAATTTGACAGGAACATGTCCTTGTCCGACTTTGCCTCATTCCGAGTGAATAATCCAAGTGGTAAGTTCCTGCGTCATGAGCATGATTGGATAGCACAAGTGGTGAAGGTTTATCCTCTGTCACACCGAGAATTTATTAGAATAGATACTTATTTTGTAAGGTTATAAGTCTAATTAGTCAAAAATAAATAAATTAGAATGTTGTTACTATCAAATTATGTTTGAAATTTCTTTGGATTAGCAAAATATATTTAAAAAAATGTGATTGTATTCGAGTTGACACTCCTTTTATCTTTGATTATAATAGGTTGGGTGTTCGATTTATCATGCGGCATTTTTAACGGTTGTTTGGTTTAATTTCTTCTTAGAAAATAAGCGCTTCAAAAAATATACGTATCAAAATAATACTCCTCTATAAAACAATGGATGAAGCAAAGCAAATGCAAGCAAGGAATGTCTGTTATTTCAGATTCCTTAATCTGCACAGTTCACCGGTCTAATCAGAACCTTTGACCGAACTCTGTTCTCATTTTACAACTAAACGCCACTTTTTCGAAAGAGCTACTATTCCCAGTTCCCAAGGTCCACCCAGCCCTAGGTTTTATAAATTTATAGTATTATTACTATTACCCCCTTGTTTTCCCCAATTTCTTGTTTACGTACTTACGGTGTACATCTTCGTTTTTTTATATTTATTGTTTGACTATATTTTTATAATTTTAATATAAATTTATCAAAAATCTATTAACCCTTCAAATGTTCAAATCAAGTCATTGGATATTATTACTCTGTTTTAACTCTCAAACAACTTTAAATTCTCTTTAATTTTTTCTAGAAAATTAAATATACGTTAATGTGAACTTTCTTCTTTTTAGGGAACTATAAATATGTAAACTTTTCCTTGTATATCTGGGAGTGGGACAATCACAATAGGCTGCACAATATCCATTATACATATACATACATACAGGTGTGTATCAACAAGAAAGCAGCCCTTCATATTGTGTAGGACACACAAACACAAAAATTGCATTCTTGATTTTTAATTCATCTGGAACATTGTTAAGTTCATCCCACCTAGATCGGGTCTATTTCTCTCCCACCCAACACCCAGCTTTTCAATTAATATTATCTCAATCAAAAATATAATTTTTATCACTCTTTCTTGAAACCCCATTTTAAAACACACCCATGATCCAAAAATCACATTAAATTCGTGTCAAGATTGGATTTTGATCAGGTGGGGTTGTTTAAATGGGGAATATAACATCAAATGTTGCTGCAAAATTTGCTTTTTTCCCTCCAGAGCCACCAACATATAGTGTCCGTACAGATGAAGATACAGGAAAGCTGACATTTACTGGGTTGACACCTGATAAAAATGCTGATGTTCATTTGCTTGATACAAAGGGTGGGAATAAGGTTGTTGCTACCTTTTGGAAACACCCTGTTGGGAGATTTACCCTTTTGTATTCTCATGGAAATGCTGCTGATTTAGGTCAAATGCAGGAGCTTTTTATTGAACTTAGAGCACATCTCCGTGTCAATATTATGAGGTATAACATATGTTATCTAGTTATGATTATGCATTTCTTGAAACGGTTATTGTTGTTGGTAACCCAATGATTATATTTTGTTGATGAAATTGAATATTTTGTTTTATAGGATTTTTTTTGGTTTGGAATTTAAATTGAATGTTATGAAATTTGAATTTCTCATGTATTCTAACCTAACTAACTTCCACATGTTTATTGTTTGGCCTAGTTTTTGTTTTAAAAATCGGTGACTTTTTCATTCTTAATTCATTGATTTGTTGAATGTTGATTGGGTAATTTGTTCATGTTCTTCTTTCCTCTGGACTCCTTGTTGTGTAGTTATTTTCTCCCTTATAGGTGTTATGTGGCTGTCTTTGCTTCAGTTTTTAAAATGATGCATAAAGCAGACAATCCATTTTTTTTCTCTACTGCAGCTACGATTATTCAGGATACGGAGGGTCAACTGGTAAGGTAAGGTTAAACGAAATAATTCTCTTTGATGTTCATGTTCTCATTACGACTGTAGCTCATGAGGTTTGAATTTGGGTAGCCATCTGAGTTCAACACATACTATGACATAGAAGCTGTATACAACTGTTTGAAGGATGAATATGGGATCAAGGAAGAGGATGTGATTTTGTATGGCCAATCTGTTGGAAGTGGACCCACACTACACTTGGCTTCTCGTTTGCCGAGGCTAAGGGGTGTTGTTCTGCATAGTGCCATTCTTTCAGGAATACGTGTTCTTTATAATGTCAAATTGACATTTTGGTTTGACATATTTAAAGTGAGTTTTGTGATGTTCTTATTCTACTATCTTCGGTTTCGGTTTCATATTGTATGTATTTGCTCTTATAATGATGGGTCTCTATCTATATTGCAGAATATTGACAAGATACGACATGTAAGCTGTCCAGTTCTAGTGATACATGTGAGAAAATCCACTCATCCTTTATTTTAATTTCCGTATAGTTTGTTATTGTATGTCATTCTCTGTACCACTCTTATGTTGCTACAGATAAAAGAGTATCTCTATCTACAATTCTAGTTTTAGTGTTTTACTTATTATTATTTTGTGGTTGCTTTTAAAGTACACACTGTTTACTGTTATGAGTTTAATGTATTGGTGGATAACTTCTATTCTATGTTATAGTGTCTGCTTTTTAGTGTATTATCACAAGTTTCACAGGTCACTGTTTAAGTAATATGTTTTCTACCAGTATATTCTTGGTAACACTCCTTGCCTGTACAGGCTTCTCGGTCACATAGTGTAATTGTGTTTTATTTATTATTATTCATACATGAAGTCCGCAAGTCTTTTGCTTCGATTGTTTATCATGGCTTACATATTTCAACTTAGCCATGTATGCTCGTTATTCTAGTAGCAGTGATTTAGAAATCATGGAGGATTAGTTTGGGCCTGGGGTTTGGAATTTGGATCATCTCATCTGACAAATTGAAATTGAATAATAATCCCTTAAATCAAATAAATATATGAACTGTGTTCTGCTTAAGTTAAACTTATCTGAATTTGAACTACAACTGTGCTGTAGTTTAGGTTAAGAGCGATAACATTTGACCTTCTGAGAAACCTGGCCACCTGGGTGCCTTTTTGTGAGACTACTTACCTTCATTATGCACGTAGCTCCTAGGACTGGCTTCCATACACATATCACTTTATGGAGTGGATGTTAGGAGTGGTAATTTCGTGTTTCGAGTCGGGTTCGGGTCGGGGGTCGGGTTGAAAGACTGAGTTTCAACCCTACCCGAAATTTTAATGGGTCAGAATACCCAACCCGAAACACCCATATTTAACCCGAACAAATTATAATTTATTAATAAATATATAAAATAAATTAATAAATATGAATTATTTTAATTATAAAAATTATTTTAAATAATATTTAAATAAAATATATATTATTTAAATAATAAATTAATATATTAATTATATAATTTATAAATATATTAATATTTTATTATAAATATATAATTTCGGGTGAGTTTCGGGTAACCCGAAAATGACCCAATTTTTTCAGTCAATTTAGGGTCAACCTAAAACTGACCCGGACCCGAAAAACCCCAACCCGAATTCGTATTTTTCGGGTTGAATTCGTATTGTGTTTTCAGGTCGGGTCTGATATTGCCATAGTAGATGTGAACGTGATCTTATTACAAATTCTTTGTAAACACATGCTAATATATTAACTCGACAATATGCTAATATTTATATTTTTATTAAAATTAATATTAAAAATTTATAGGATTATTGATAACGAAAAAGGTATGTTTGGCCCTGTTATCTAGCATTTGTGGCTTTGACATGCCTAGTTCTGCAAGCCATCTTGCATAATAATTTAGTACTGCTGTACTGGGAGTGGGAGCCACATGTGAGCTTGTGGCTTAAGAAGAAAGTCTACATTCAGATAGATCAAAGCAGGTGGAATATTTATAGACAAAAGACTGATTGTTAACATCTTAATAACATTAAAGTGTAGTCACAATTTATGTCCTTAGTTTTGGAAACATAAGTAGACAGATTGACAATAAATCAACTGTTGCATGTGCTATAAATACCGTGGTCTAGGATTATGATAATTGATATAGAAAATCATCTAGACGGTCATAAAATATGGCAGCTTTAGTTGAACCTGGAAATCTGCATAGATGTTTACATGCATTATGTTGGTATTAAAATTATGCAAGCATTATTATAATAGCTGGGATTCCAATCTTAAACAAACTTATTATATTTTATTTGTTTTCTTATTGCTTTTTAGGTTAAATGATAATCACTTTATATTTCTGTGGCACTAAAAACATGAAATACCTCAGGGATGATGTAATGTATTCTATATTGACTGGTTTAGAGAGAAATTTATTCAAAATTAGTTAGACAATTACTGTTCAATTATAGCATGGTCATAGAACAAAGCAAGTGCTTTTAGAAGCTTCCGAGTAAATGGCAGGATGATTGTGTACCCATAACTATAGCCTTACCTTGTTTATGTCCGTAAAAGTTACAGTATTAGGACTCCCACCCAAATGCTTGTAATGATGATAGTAATACTGTGTTTTTTTTGTTGGCTAGATACTACATCTGGTAATTGTCTTATTGCAGTTTTTGAGGCACTTTTGTCTTTTCCTTTCTTTTGTGGTTAACTTTTATAGGTATTTTTTCGTCAAATTAATATTTGTTTATGATCTTTGAGAGAATACATTCAACTGTACCTTCCCTTATACAGGTGTTCTTGATTTGTTTGGTCTGGATTGTCTTATTTTACAAACCAAACCAGTGTAACAGTTTTTCTAAAAATTGAAAACCGAAAACCACATAAAAACGGATTGGGTTGGTTCGAACTATGGTCTGAACTTTGTATGTTGTTTGTGCCGGTGCAAATACGTGCTTTGCATTTAAGTGAAACCTATTCCAGAGATTCCCAGTATGTGCACATGCAAGTGTTCTTTTTAAGTGTGTAGCTACACGTCGGTAGCTTTTGTCCAAAAGACAATATCTTGAGGAGCCCTTTGGTATTAGTAATACGCACAGTGCTGGTAATTAATAAAACCCTAAAAGTTCTGATATTAACTAGGGGTCAATTTGAGGAACAAACAAAAACTAATCATGAAAAGAAGGTAGAAACTAGTACTAGATCACAAGGAAGAAACTCGTTTAAACTTTTGTGTAATTTGTTTAATGTTTACACTATTGACAACTGCTTGCTTTGTTTTGCGTACTCATCTCTCTTTTACCCTGATTTCATTTCTGAATCTGATGTTATTATTATTGTTAATTTTAATATTCATAGGGAACAAATGATGAAACTGTGGACTTCTATCACGGCAAGCGATTATGGGAACTTGCCAAAGATAAATACGACCCACTATGGGTACAGGGTGGAGGACATTGTAATCTTGAAACTTATCCAGAGTACATAAAGCACTTGCGCAAATTTGTAAATGCAATGGAGAAACTATCCTTCACAAGGCGTAGCAAGCAACGACAAAATTCAGACCCAGGTTTAACAGAATCAAAGCACAACAAGTGTTTGATGTTTGGAAGATGATATCTTTTCTTTCTTTCCCACGCTTGACATTTCAGAGTGATGCGCATAATAGCTGGATTCCTGCCATATGCATTTTCCTGGGTATGAAAAGCTGCTTCTTGCTGCATTACTGCCCTTTTTCTTTGCAAGCTGGTACACATAATGCCCTTATTCGATCCGAATCCTTCTCACCTAACCAGTTTATGAATTAGAGAGCGACTATGATTATATTCTTCATGTTTGCGTGGCAGTGTGCATTATTTATCAGAAAGTATTAGATCAACCCGTAGAATTAAATCTTCATTTGATGTAAATTAATAAAGTCCGGTAGCCCGTAGCCCTAGTTTCCACTGTTTAATGTATATTGCTTTAGGATACATTTTGTCTTTAGGGATCTTGTGTCTTTCCTCCTCTGATAGTTTGAGATCCACTGTATGTCACTTTTAATGGGAATCCCAATTTTCACGTGTTTCCTTTATTTCTCAGAGTCCCTGCATATCACCCCAGTAGATCTATATCTTGATAATTGTTACGGAAACTGGCTCTGCTGTGAGAAGTTGTGCGTACAATTGTCCGCCATTCCACTTGCAACTTGAATTTATCGGATTATCTGATTTATTTGAACATGAAATTGCTACGTAATAACAGATAAAGAAGTAAACTCAGTTCCCCTCTGATTATGTGATCCTTGTATTACTTGAGAGGATATTTTAGAAACTTGATTTACATGTATAGTTAAGTGAGTTTGTTAGTAAAGCTGAATGTGGCCTTGCTGTTACAAGCAGCTTATAATATGATCAACCTTGAATACAAAATTACAAACATGATATTAATAACAAGTTAGCTGTCGTGTTTTGTACCATAATAGTATGATATGAGCTTATTGAGTTTGAACTGGAATTTGCACACAAGTTAAAAGCTAGGTGGTCGGGTGAGGCCAAACTGTGTTACTAAACAACTTAGTTGCCGGATGCAAAGGGATATGTCTCCTCCCCTCTTCTTGCACATGGGTCGGCTATCCTACACATGTACAAACACATTACAGATGTGACACACACATAGTATTATTAAGTATTAGAATCTGTGTCTTATAAGCACTGGCCATTGGGTGATGCATAACATTTCACCTACATAAAACCTGCTGATGCCTGCATCTACTTGTACAATTCTCCTACGTCTGTTTAATTAAATACACATGAGGTGGATATATTAAATTAATATGTTCAACTCTACGGTATTTTCAGATATACGTATGTGTTTATCTAGTCCGTCCCATATTTTTTGTCTTAATTAATTTTTTAAAAATTAAAATAACATTAAAATTATGAAGCGGAGGAAGTATTTTGCACTAACAAAAAAAATGCGGTTATTGACGTCAAAACAACGTAGTTATGTGACATAATGATTGAAAAAACTTAACTTTAATTATTCTATCAACTAAAAGTCAACATCTTTTACTTGATATAAAAATAAAAAAAGAATAACGTTAGCATTTAGCAAGATTAGCAAGATGCACAACCCACAATGACACCGGGACGAATGATACCTTGCCGAGCCCCTCTGCTATTTTGACTTTACTTTCGTTTGTTTTTTAATTACAAAGTCGGTTGACATTAATTTCTTTTTAAGCTCTTGTTTTTATATCCTACAAATTGTTAATATTTTATTATTATATAGTTTTTATCTTATTTAGAGTAGACAGTAATTATTTGTCAATACCAAAAATGAATGACCAAAAATTTATCTAAAACATGAGATTTTAATTCAAAAATAATAAAAAAGAAAATTTAAAGAAATTTTTGTAAAAAATAACTTTATTGTTATAAATTAGATTGAAATCTCACGAGGACCCAAAGTTTTTACTGTTCTACAAATTATTATTCCAGGGAATAACAAAATTATGGAGAGATGATTGAACAGAATGGGGACAAAAAGCTAGTTAAAAAGTGGGAGGAGCGATTTTATAAGACGACCAAATAAATTGAAGAAGATCCTGGACAGTCTTCATCCACATATTAGTTTCTCATGCAGCAAGAAGAGGACATGAGAATATTCTCGCTTTTTTGCTTCTAGTGCGCACTCACACATACATACATGTATTTATTATAAAAAAAATACGAGTAATCCTTTTCCATACATCCTAGTGTTTCTAATCCAATATATCTATCTAAGTTTAGAGCATCCCAGTGTTTCTAATCCAATATATCTATCTAATTTTAGAGTGAGAAGGTAAAATATACGCAAATTTTGCATGTATTCTAAAAATATAGGAAGATTGTTTCCGTGAAAATCTCCTACTTATAGTGATTCTGGTATATCTAGCGATTCTACTGGACTTAAATCACGGCAACAACTATAGCTAACACAGTATTTTAGAATATTTTTTAAGAAATAATAAAAAAGGAAATTTTATTTTTTAATCTTATTTCTGATTGATTTTTTAATAAGAAAAGGAAGGAATTTCTAAAGATTTGAGAATAAGTTTCTTATATAATTTGTTTCACAAAATTTTCTCTCTATTTTTAACTAAAAAATACTCCTTTTTTAAAACTTAAAACCACTTAGATATCATTTGGTTCGGTTTCTATCATTCTAATCTCATACCTAGTATTTGGTTAAAAAAATAAAATTTAAAATTCATACATAAAACTCATAAAATATGAGTTTTTAATACTTAAAGAAAGAAAAAAGTGGGTATGAAACATGACAGGCAGAAATTATTCATTTTTAAATAGAACAAACTTATTCTAATACAACCAAGCGAGAAATATACTTGAACCCTATATTACCATAACCCAATTTCTCATTTCAATCCAATATCCTTTCGGAACCAAATCACCCATTGGAGTATCTCCAACTCATTACACTATTTTGGTGTGATTTTTACACTAAAATAGTTTAGAAATTACACTATTTTTAAAATCTTCTCAAAATCATTTACACTAAAATTTAAATCAAAGGGAATCTTCGTTGTACTATAAAATTTATTTTATTACTAAAATACAAAAACAATAAAGTTGTTTGAATATAAAAGGAAGAAATTTGTTTTAGTTAAAGGAATGAAATGATAATATTGAGATTTAGAAAAATTCTAAAAGTTAGACCAAATTTGGTGTAATTTTTATAGTTTGGTTGAAAAAGAATTTTATACCAAAATGATGTAAAATTACAAATTTAGAGTTGGGTTGAAGATGATCTTAAAGTCAGGGTATTGTTATTGGAGCATGCAAGCATTGATTAGTTGTCAAAAATTAAACTTGTTAACTACATAATTAATAAATTGAAAATCGATAGTATATTGTTTCTCAAATAAGGTAAGGTACGCAGCTGTCACACTATTGCTGTAACTATATCAGGAATACAAAATGTCAGTTTGTTCACATGGATGAGCTCTAGATATATTCATACATACATACAATCTCAACCGAAATAGGGACAAAAAAATATGGAGAAATCGCTGTCTACTTTTTTCAACGGAGAGAATCTATATTCCGGAATCCTGACTTTCTTTTGCTGGCAAGGATGCACTAATAAGATAAATAGAAAAATACTGGAGTCCCAAAATTACTTTCCAAAAATATTTTCAAAAAATATTTGTATAATTTTAGTTGGTTATCAAAACAATAAATTAGATGGACTCCTTGTGCATTCAAATTAATACACGAATTAAAATTTTCTATTCTGCTACGTTACTACTGTCACATCATTTTGAAAATTTTGTTTGGTTCCCTAGTATTACTCAAATAAATATTACCCTACTTTTTTAACAATGCTATTGTACAGGGGTACATTTTAAAGAAAAAACTTTCAAATTGCAATGGGTTACTAGAGTACACTTCTTGTTAATGTATTTAAATTTAGAAATGATTTATATATTAAAATTTGCCTCATGCTCCCCTCGATCTATTAAATCTAATACATGTATTGCTGCATGAAAATAATTGTATTCTTATTCAAATAAAAAAAATGTTGTAATGTATCTGGTTTTGCCCTCATCTAATTTTCATCCGACAAATTGTAATTTATTATATATAATATATATTATAATACATTCAATATTGTAATTTGTTATTGACTTGGCTAAACTCCCGATATTTTTATTTTTTATTGACTTTGCTTGAGTTTATTTTATTTTATTGAAAAATGAAATACACAAAATAGCTAGTTGAGAATTGAGATACTTTAATAACCAAGAAGGCAGAATAAGACAAGGAAGCTCCCCCGTATAATAAATCTTCATTACACACTAAGAGTGTTATATCCGTGTGTATTAGTGCATAGTAGTTTCTTGATGTTTGATTAGAGAAGATTTGTGTGTGACTTATGTTTCTCATTAAAACAAAGAAACAAAACAAACTAAGTGTAAATTTTATGATTAATATAATTTAATATTTAATACTGTTACTTGTTCAAACAGGTGAAATACAAAGAACTCGATACAAACTAAATGATCGAATACATAGGGCACTGACAAGGCTTGGCCCCTGCAAATTTGATTACCTGCGTTTGACGTGTCAATATCATCAAATCACATACAAAGGGCCAAGTGGGTCCCCACACATTGTACTTGACTACCAATCAGAAACCGAAACGTGTAAGAATACGGTACCTCAATATAAATATGTACTTTATATTTTGTTACTGACAACGTCGTAACTTATGCTAAACTGACCCTCTACTCCATTTTCTTTCACCCCTAATTATTGCTGTCACCCTTATTTTACTCCACTTTTTAAGATTTTCTCCATTACCAGATATTTCTGTAAATTTATACATAATTTTAGTATGTTTTGAGTGTATATATATTGTAGATAACTTAGTTTTATAGTTAGTGCCTTCTAGTTTTGATTTGTTGGGTGGTTGTAATGCATGATTTATAGACATATTTTAATTAGATTATTACTACATTAAAACTTTAAAAAAAAATGTAGTGCAGGCTTGCAACAACATTTGACTAATGCTTTAAATTTTCATTTGAAACTATATTTAACTTGTATTGTAACTGACCCTGTTTACAAGAAAGGAAATGGCCATTAGTGCATCAATCAAAAAACTAAATGGAATATATAAAGGAACTAGTTGTGTTAATTTGTTTTATTTAGGTAATAATATATCTTTTTACCAATGTTAACTTTAACTATTTTATTATATCTACTTATCAGGCAAAGAAACTAAACACAAAAAATTTAAAACTTTTTAATTAATACCATTAAATATGGAAGCATATCTTGACAAATATTGTTTTTAAAAATAAATGTCACATGTTTGAAAATTGAATTGAGCAACTCTAGCATTTATTTCATAAAAACATAATGTTAATTGGAAGATACTACAGAAAGAAAGGTACTGTGAATAGTAGTATATGATTAGCATTTATAGCCTAGTTTATAAAAAGATTCTATGTTAAAGATTTTGACTATAATCTGGCATCTTGTTCCAGCAAATACTAATTAGAATATTATTATTTCCTCAATTAGCTTTATAATTGACTTCATTCACTTAATCTTGGTTCTAAATTTGACCATGTTTTGAAAACAACACTACAAGTCTATAACTGAAATTAAGATATTATGATTGATTTGTTGGAATATAATCACGGGATTATGGTAAATTTGATATGAAATGGAGGGCCAAGATTAATTTAGATTCTTTTTGGACCATGTGGTCTTGTATATGTGGATGTTATAATGGTCTCCCACTTCTAACTTGTGTGCATGCCTCTGCCTTGCAAAAGGTCTATTACAATCAATATAATATAATATAGGCATGTATGTATATACAATGTATTTATGTTACTGGGATAATCACGCGATTTGAGTTTCTTAAACTTAAAATAAATTATTTATTTCATATTTTTTACATATTTTTATAATATTTTTAAAAACAAATAAATATTTTAAAATTTTAAAATTAAATATTATTTTCAAAATAAAAATAAATTATTTATTTTAAATTAAAATACATACATAGTTTTTCTGAAAATAAGTACTTATTTTCAAAAAATATGAGGTAACAAACGGGCTAAATATATTGAAAAAGGCTTTCATTTTAATTTTAGGGGGTGTTTGGCTTAGCTTATAAGTAATAAGTTATTTTTTTTTAAAAGTATTTTCATATTTTTTTAAAAATTAATATTTATTTTAAAAATTTAAGACTAAATCTTATTTTCAAATTTGAAAATAAGTTATTTATTTTCAAAAAAATACATGTATATCAACTTTTTCGGCTTATAAGCTGACTTGTAAGCGGCCCCAAACGGTGCCTCGATACTGCGAGGAGGAAAGAAAACAAGGGAGAGAGAGAGGGGGGAGAGAGATGAGTAAAATAGTATATGATTGGTTGTAATTGTTGGGTTGAAGCCATTCACTCTGCTCTGGCCATCACCATCATTGTCAATATGCACCTCTTCACTTACTAAAAGTCCTTATCTGTCTCTGCAAAAACAATCCTTCTTTGATCTCTTTTAATTCTTTATTCATAACTCATTTTTCTTTTCTGGGCCTTTGTAATTCTTGAAAAAGATTGAATCTTTGTGCTAAAGGTCTAATCTTTTTGTTCTATCATCTGTTTTTCTGCAAAATTTTCATCTTGGTCTTTGTTTTTTGGGTTCTAAAGATGACTGTTGAGGAAACAAGAGGAAGTTCTGGAAATGATTTTGATGATTTTCCAAAGGGTATGCGTGTTCTTGCTGTTGATGATGACCTTACTTGTTTGAAGTTGTTAGAAGGTCTCCTTCGGAAATGCCAGTATCACGGTTAGATTCATGGTTCTTTCGGTTTGCTTGCTCTTTTGATATGTATACGCATATATGTTTATCTTTAGAAGTTCTAAGATCTTGAAATTGGTTTGAGATTTTGGGGGTCTATTTTGTGATTTCATCTTAAGCTTCTGATCTGATTTAGTTTTTCTTACCAATTAGTCATTCTGATTCTATGTTGGTCAATAAATTTCAAGTACTTGATGTAAATCCTTGGTAAATGTTGAAAATGTGTCCTTTATGATCTTTATATTTCCAGGAAAGTTGTTATCTTGATATTAGTACAAAAGTGGGCATAATTAGTGTTGACCAAGCTTGAAATGGATTTCTTATCATTCAACACAATTATTACTTATCAGTTTGATGTGTATATATCAATTATTTCAATTAACAGGCATTTCTCTTTATGTAATTACATGACCAGTCATGTATTGATATGTTTTATTTGTGATACAATTGTGAATAATCATGCTATAAGATGCTATAAGTCATCCTCATTTTGCTTTATTTCCCATTCTGTAGATCAAGGCATTGTTTTGCTGAAAGCACATTTTCAATTTTGTTCACAATATTCTGGCTTTTGTTCTATGCTTCTATTTAATTTCTAAAAATAGTTTTTTCATTGTTGTCTATCCTTTTGCAGTTACACTTGCAAGTCAGGCAAGAACAGCATTAAATATGCTGAGGGAAAACAGAAACAGATTTGACCTGATTATTAGTGATGTGCATATGCCGGACATGGATGGTTTTAAGCTACTGGAGCTCGTTGGACTTGAAATGGACCTTCCAGTTATCAGTAAGCAAGCATTTCTTATGTCTCCTATATAGGTTTTTCTTTGATTGGTCTAGTTTAAAGATGACAATGTCTTAAAATATACAAAAATTTTATAATTTATATAGATTACATTACTGTGTTGTATTTACCAATAGTCTGTCATTATGGATGATGTTTCTCTCTCATTAAATCCTACTGAAATATGAGTCTGCCTCAGTGTTGTCGGCAAACAGTGACCCCAAACTTGTAATGAAGGGGATTACTCATGGTGCTTGTGACTATCTTGTAAAACCTGTTCGAGTTGAGGAACTCAGGAACATATGGCAACATGTGGTCCGAAAGAAGGTTGACCCCAAGTCACGGGACAAATCCAACTCTTCTTATGATAGAGATCAGCAGGGAAGTGAAGGTGGGCCAGGACCTGCAGTGACTGGTAATGCAGACCAGGATGGAAAAATGAGTAGGAAACGAAAGGATGAGGAAGAAGACGATGAAGAGAACGACCAGGATGATGTCGATCCATCAGCACAGAAGAAGCCTCGGGTAGTGTGGTCAATAGAGCTTCATCGGAAATTTGTAGCAGCTGTTAATCAGTTGGGTCTTGAAAGTAAGTCCTCTAATACCAAAAGGAT
This sequence comes from Oenanthe javanica, assembly GCA_008931105.1. NCBI lineage: Eukaryota > Viridiplantae > Streptophyta > Magnoliopsida > Apiales > Apiaceae > Oenanthe > Oenanthe javanica. The sequence goes on from QRFB01001475.1 coordinate 38,351, forward strand.
TATATTGTGGAATGAATATGGACCCATTCATTTATGCTTTATTCATTGCTTGTTATAATGCAGAAGCTGTTCCAAAAAGAATTCTCGATCTTATGAACGTTGATGGGCTCACAAGGGAAAATGTTGCTAGCCATCTTCAGGTCCTAACTTAACCTCCTTACTCTATTGATATAAGCATGGATTTACCATCAATATTAATTATGCATGGTACATTCCTTGACAGTTGACATTGTATAGTATTTTTATAGCATATAAATAAAATGAGGATCATTATGGTAAAAGTCAAAGGTTAATATTTTACTTTAATTGGTACTTTATTAACTTCCTTTCTGATCGTTTCAACAACACGGGGATGCAATCAGGTACATCATACATCTCTTTTCCTTGGAGGTCATTAGGCAGTTTAACTTGAAAAAATCGCCACCTTACGTTTGATGCATAGAGAAGAGTTGACAAACTCAAATACCCTTCTAAAGAAACAATTAGCTTCATGAAATTTCTCTATATTGATCGAGTTAAAGAATCTCTAATCTGGAGTTTATTTAATCAAAGCATAAGCAATTTTGCATCCCCTCCCTGCCTTTTATAGTAGTGTGGCCCTACTTAAATGACCAGTTGTAAACTGTTTAACTTCATTAATTGCAGAAAATAACAAATTTATTACTACTTTATGTTGGTTGTTATTGTTCACCATACACCTTAACTTACCTTGAATTGTGTTACAGAAATACCGATTGTACCTGAAAAGAATAAGTTCAGCAGCATCTCAGCAAGCTAACATGGTTGCTGCACTAAGCGGTAAAGATGCCTCCTATCTGCGCATAGGATCTCTTGATGGATATGGAGATTATCGAACTTTGGCTGGATCAGGAAGGCTTCCAAGCACCATGTTGCCCTCTTCTGCACCTTCTGGAATGCTTGGAAGATTGAATAGTCCTGCTGGAGTGAGCCTCCGTGGCCTTACTTCTCCTGCTATTCTCCAGCCAAATCATGCACAAAGCCTAAGCAACCCTGCTTTTGGAAAGTTTCAGACAATTAGTTCACAAGCGCACCAAAATCCAAACTTTTTTCAAGGAATTCCATCGTCCTTAGATCTTGATCAGTTTCAGCAGACCAAGTCTATTACTCAGGTTGGAGACTTTAGTGCCATTGACAACCACAGAGGTTTTTCTGCTGCTACTAATGCCTTTGTGGACACAAGAGCTGCAGTGAATTGCTCAAGCAACTTACTAGGTACTGGTCCAAACAGTCCATTAATTTTACAGGGGAATACACAGCAAATGCAGAACGGTTTAGGATTTGTTAATCAGTCCTCTGCCAATGTTCCTTCTTTGGCCTCAGAATCTTTTAATGTCGGTACCAGTGGTTCATCTAATATCATGGATGATGGTAGAGGTAATGAGTGGCCCTTTCAAGTATCAAAGTTCTCGTCAAACCCTTTACCATTAAATGAACCCTTCAATGCTGCTCAAATGCCTCCTAATAGCATGATATACAATAGTTCATCTTCAAGCAGCCATATGCAGAACTCCCCAATGCATTTTCCCTCTAATTCTACAATATCTGCACCTATTGAAGATTCGAGAGGAGAATGCCAAGGTGGCTTGGTTGGTAATTTTGTGCAGAATGTAAACCAAGTACCAAATCAAAGATTCAGGCAACATAACACGAACAACTCAAACAATGCTTTCAGTGCTTTGAGCACCCTTTCTACTTCTAATGGTGGCACGACTCCCTTTAGCCAGACTGTGGACCAAAACAATGGGGGCTACAATCGAAGGATGAACGGAAGTGTTTCTAGTATCATGCAACATGGTGAAGCTGAAAAGTCACCTATGAACACAAAACTGAGGTCCACCGAAGGCTACCTTTTGGATCAAACAAAATCGTATGGTGGTTTGGTTCCTAATAATTATGATTCATTGGATGATATAATGAATGCTGTAATGAAACGGGTACAAACTTTTTAACCTTTTTACTTTTTTATGCCTTCTAATATGCTACCTAATACATACTAAGGATGCTTTGACCAGTAGAAAGCTTATGGTGTAGATTTTAACGTATAGATAAAATCTTGTGGTACAGTCTGCTAGGAAATTATTTCCGTGACTAGTATCATTCGATCTATCAAAAGTTATTATGCGTGCTTCAAACTAAATTTTATCAGGCCTATTGATTCTGCTGAGCTGAATGTACAGTCACTAAAGAGAAAATCTGAGCAACTCTAAAAATGTGATATTTTGTTCTTGCATGGCCTTCGTTGTAAATATAACCTGGCCATTTTGTGAAGCTTATTGAGATTCTACATCAAGTAACCAAGTTTTTAGCAAAGATTATCATGTGTATATATAAAAATTTGTTTTTTTTTCTTTTTATCACTGTAGTGCATACGTCTAGCTTCTTACACTGTAATCCTGGTTGATAGTTCTTTTGACTATAAGCTTTGATCAACTATCCAAACGTCAAATTGCATACACCACCTGTGGAACATTAGCTCATTTCACGTTTTAGGTATATTTTAATGATATTTGAAGGTTTGAATAGATAACTTCAATACGGTTTATTTTTTTAATCTTTACTGTTGCACTCTTTCTTATCATTGTTAGTTCAGTTTGTTGCAATGGCTGGTTTGTCGCTCATAAAGTTCAATTCTTTTTAGTAACCAACCATATACATTAGGGATGAATTTAATCACCTCCTTGGTTCCAAAAGACATAAATTACAATAATTCCTCGTCAGCCTCTTAAATCGTTTGTAAAACTTGCGAAGAATAATCTAGTTTCTGGAGAAGGTGACCATGGTGTTTTCAACTGCTGTCATTATCTAGTTCTATTCGAATTTATTAAATAATGGACATGCTTTGTCTCAAGTGCATATAGCTGTTATGTGACGCATGCATGCATAAATCATTTACTATCTAATCTATGTTTGGCACTCCTTTTGTGCTTTGCCACGATAGAAATTTTGTTTGCTTTGAGACATATTTTTCTATTCTATGTGAGATGCAGGAGCAAGACGGGACAATGTTAATGGATGGAGAATTTGGACTCGATGCTTACACTTTCGGATCATGTATATGATTTATGACATTTAGTTTCCGAGCTTTTTAGAGCATAGTTTTCCCCTTCAGGAGTTTGTATCTTTATGTAGGTTCTTTGTCTCGTTTCAGCCAGTACTTGTAGTTCTCTAAATGTTACTGGGAAGTTTAATTTATGATCACGGTTGCAGAAAGTACTAGTTTTGGTAATTTATTTCCAGAATAACCTCTTTATTACAGTGCATTATTTTACGTTCTTTAATTTGTGTTGTGTAGGAGTGCCATATGGTAGCAAAACAATGTTGGTTTTGGGCCCTTGGCTTAATTATTTCCACAATGTAAGACCCTTATCAGACTTCACAGTGCTTGAATGTCCGTTCTATCATATATGTAGCGAGTCCATTTAGCTATTTATTGTATACATACGAGGAAATTGAAGTATACAATTTTCAATATACAATTTTTAAAATTGTATTCTAAAATATGGTCTGGATATTACAGTTGACTTTACGCCTCATTATTCCAAGTTTTTAACTCAGTGACATGATCATTATCATATAGACGGGACAGTTATATCCAAAGTACAAGATAATGATGATGATTGATGGATAATGGGAAAAAATATCAAGTGACCAATGGTCACACAAAAAAAGCTGCATGACCATGAATACAAGCAACAATGTCACACAAGCAAAGTTAACTTCATAGATGTCAAGCAACAATGTCACACAATCTATAATACTTTTTGTAGTTTACATTATGGCCGAACTGGTACAATTCCATTCAAATTACAAATCAAATCTGAAATGTCAGATTATAAACAAAAGGGTGCTGTTGAGAAAATGGTTTGTCATCTAAGGTTAAACACGAAGAAGTGAGATGCAAATAGACCACTTCCTCTAAAATGAAGACTGCCTTTGAAACTAGATAGCAAAGAGATGGCATTCACTGGTTCTTTTTCTTGTTTAATTCACTGAGGTTTCGAGAGCAAGCAGTCCAAGAAAGTAAAACTTGGGATATGCAACTTAGCAACAAAAAAAAAGGTAGGATCTCCGGTCCCATGTCTCCTTCGCGATATAGATGTCAGAAAGGACATAAGATGATTCATAGTCATAACAAGGATAGCAAACTTAGTCAAGTTCAATAAGATGTGCTCTTCTTTCGGCAGCTTTCCTCCTTACAAAAATTCCCCACCTCAGAGCAGCTTTTAACTTGAGCCATCCTACAACAGCCTTCCCTGAACTCCGACCACGTTCTTGCTCACACACATTATTCACTTGATGCTGTTCATAAGGAATGTTGTAACAGTATGATGTGCCATCAGATTGGCCAAAAGCAGACCCCATACCAAAGTTTCTTAATAGTTTCTGCATATCATCACTTTCCAACATTTCAGAACTCCTCAAGCGGATATCTTCAGAGAAAAAGTCTCCGAACCCCTGTCCTTCACGTGCAGCTGACCAATCTCCTGAGATAAAAGATTCACTAACTGCGGATACTCCAGCTGATCCATAGTCTATGTTACTTGATAAATGAGCTTGTTGAGTACTCATACTTACCCCTTCCACTGAATCAGACCTCGTGTATGGAAATTCAATCAACTGATGAATTACTTGATTGTTAATTTTGTTTTGATGTTGTGGGATTGGTTCAGAAGAAATATATTGCTGCCTGCTCTGTGTAGTTGGATAATAGTGATTGGTGATAAGGTTCTGGTCAGCAGCAGGTGCTATCAGAGCTTGTGTTCCTTTCTTACTAATAGTTAAATCATTTAGGACTTTGCCATCATATTCTACAACTTGATTCCAATTCTCATATGCTCCTTTCACCAGGGCATCCACTAACATCTGTAATTATAATTACCACAGTTCAGTGCACTGCATAACAGATAAGGTTGTGAAATTCTACAATATCAGAAAGAAAGTTAAAACTTATAAATTCTAAAATATCAATCCCTTAATTTTACGGATAACACTCCCTAAAATACTTACATACAGAATAAAATTGAAGATAAGGCATGCACCATGCATCTAATTTAAATATTTTTCTGTAGAAAACAACACCCATTTTGTAGTTCTATAATTCTACTGATATGCCTGTTGGATTAAGGTGTTATGTATAGCTACATAATATTCTTATATGGAAAAAAGTTGAATGCTTAATTTAATATCACTATAGATTCAGCAATTTTAAATCTTTTCGAATTTTGTCATACCGCACATAGAAAAATAATTAATATAGGTAACTTGAAAATAAAATACGGTGTGATGGTCAGGAAAGAATCCGTGACCTTTTGATTGTGATTGAGCGATTCTAGAGGGAGGAACTGCCCATCTGTAATTAGACCTCTAAGCTCATAAATGTGGTTGAAGACAACACCAGCGCTATGAATTCCATCTGCATAATAGATGTAAAGTTTCCCACCTAAGACACATGTCTTGGCATGTTCCACTGTATTATCCCACATTCTATTTGACATACCACTCCCAAGAATCTGTAACGAAAAAATCACATCAAACAGGAATCATGAGGGTAGCCTTTATGAAATGAGATAAATTATAGGTAAAGAAACTGTAATGAATCACCATACAGCAAAAGACAAACATAAATATGTGGAAAGGCTGAGAAAATTTACATTTCTTAATCTCTGTGGATCTCTAACAAGAATACGAAGGAAATCTTCTACCGTTATAATTTCAGACTTCATCAACTTCTTATGCAGCGCCCCATCCTTCGCTATTCTATCCAATCTCCAAACTTCATCATTCAAAGCAGGCGGGTAGTGCTTCTTGTATACTGAAAGAATATGGGAAGTGACAAAACATCATCTATGTCAAATGTCAATGATGAAATTTCAGCCAATTCTATGATTCTCTGATCAGAAGAGTAGGATTGGACTAAAAAATTACAGTGATTGACCAATAAAGACATCTCATACATTCTGTAATAAAAACTTACATTCTCCCCTGTGATCTTTAACGGCAAAAGCCTCTGTTTTAGCTTCACGAATTCTGACCCCCTCCCAGTATCCAGGAGCTACCTTGACACCAAGCCTAAACTTTCTGCTCCTTATCCAACTAGAATTGTCGGTGAAAGTAAGCTCTCCAAGAGTTCCGACCCCTTCCTTTAAAATTACTTGTAGTTCTCCAGTTAAAAGTGGCCTTTTCCCTTCACGCTCTTTGACCTCATGGCTTTCAAAATGTTCTTCTGTCCACAATTCATCAGCTTCCTCATTAAAGTCTCCTTCAAGCACCACAACATTCAGTTTGGCTGCTGATTCTGGTCCAGTTTGCACAACTCTACCTGTGCTCACATCTAGCAAGACAATATGAATAGCCGCACCTTGCTCTCCCTCTACTTTCCCACCTGTGAATAGATGAGGTGGCATCCTAGTCCTGCAGTGAAGTTGATAATTCTTTCCTTCTGGACCTTTTATACTTGGCGGCAAAGAGCTGTTGCTGCTAAAATGAAACTTTTTAAGTAGCTTGCCATAGATCAAACTGAATTCAACATGCAATAGAAATTTTATATATCTATAATAGAAATCTATGTTCTGAAGGTACAAAGTGAAATCCTGTTTGCCAGGGTTACAAATTTTCAGTGATCCTAGCACGCTTATGAGACAAGAACTATGCTTTTTTGTTCTATTGTAACATGGCCTTATAACACCATATGAAAAAGAATGGAGAGTAAGATTAACAGTCAAAGTACTAATAAGATCTTTAGAAATTTAAATCTACTAATGACATATCTGGAAAAATATTTTATCAGTTGAATGGACTCCCAAATGAGACCTATAGGGAAAAAGGAAAAGTACATGAACTGCATATTTAAGGAGGAACTACATCCACATTTAAGTTATCATATTCATGCCACATGAAAAGTTAAGGCTGTGTCATCATTAAACCACTGAGTTAATCCTCACTGTCAAGAATATGTTTCATTCATAAAATTTTCATCAAGTTCCATTGGATAACAGTTTCAGACTTTCAGGAATATATCCTCTGTTCCAGTGACTACCTAATACATGTAACACCAGTACCATAGTCTATGTTCCAGTCGTCCAGTGCAATTAGAAATTTTCCATAGACCCAATATAGGTATATATATTCCAGAGGTGAAAAAATTAGGTAAATAGTTTGTAGAACATAAATTAGGTAGTCGGTAATAATAAATTACCTTTCAATCGAATTGGCGTGGCCCAATTTTGTCAAAGCTCGCTCAATTTCTTCACTGACCTGATTTGGCATAGAAAAATCAAGTGTTAAAAGAATAGAGATCTCATTGCGTGCTGAGAAATCATATGTCATTATCCCAGTCTACAATTATATATAGTGCCCGCATTATGTTCTTAAAAGAAATTTGATATAGGACTACAAAAGTATAATTCTGCCAGGACATGGCTAAAATAATTGTAATTTGCAAGATCAATCTCAAGATTGAACCATATCCATACTTCAATAATCATAACAATAAAGTATCCAGACCAAACAAGAGTTCTCCAATTTAATGACGGTACTTCGCACCAGTTATAGTGATATAACACTTGTATCAGATTTTACTTCAAATATAAAAATAAGTTCCCATATTCCGATGCAAATTAAATCAGAAACTCTTTAATACAATTAAGTGAAGACTAACTCACAATTCTGCGGAAGAGAGGCTCCAGGGATGAGCAAAGTCTTTGCAAGCTATCAACCTTCAGAGACTCCACAATCACACTGTGGAAACAAACAAACCAGTAGGTATTTAAATGAACAAAGGAAACCTGAATTCTCATTATGTCACTGGGAGTACTCGAATTACTTGAGATTAGACCAAACAAAAAAGTTCAGCTACAAGTCGATTCTCTTAAAGGTTTTTGCAGATGCAGATCCCAGGGTATGGAATCATAATTCAGCTTTAAAACAGGACACTCAAACACATAGTTCCACAGAACTTATAGGTATTTTACTTATGGTATCAGGGGAAAAAACTCACTGAGACCGGAGGTAGACCTGCAATTCAATCTTCTACAATAACTCACGAACTACAGAAATCGTCTCAAAAAGTACAATTTTTTACCAAGCCACTTCAAAATGTTGTGCCCCATAGCTAAATGTCCTACCAATTACAGGACATACTTACCAACTAAAGAACAGCTCACATCCTAGTTGAACTAAACCTTATCAATGCATTACACTCTGCAGCATATACAGTCTGATTTGCAACTTCTAATATGATTTAAGTATATATTCTACCACACAAGAATCTAATATATTCTAACATATACTACAGAGAATAGAAACATTAACAATCAGTTTCAATCCTGGATATAATAAACATAGAACATATACAAACACATATACATAGAATAAAAAAAAAAACCTTGCTAAACCAGGTAACTTGGGCCTCTTTGACTGATGTAAACTATCATCTTGATCCTCCCCACCATCTTCATAACCCCTCTTCTCCACTTTCCTATTACTTCTTGAACTTTCCATCTCTGGAAAGACAACACCCTGTCTCCTCTAAATTGGTACTAATGTGTCCCAAAATTAGAAACAACAAATTATAAATGACAATAAACCTTAAAAACTTCAAGACCAAGAAACTTCAAACACAATATAGAATTTGTTGTTATATATGAAATGGGTCACCTCAAATTTTTCAAGAAAAACAAAAACAAGAATAGTTCACTAGTAATCTGAAACTTCCAGGTAAACAAGATCTATAGGCTTATATGGAACATTTAGATCTGTTGTCAAAATATTATATTCATAATGATGTATATACTACAGCTGTATTGGTTGTAACATTAATTGAAAATTCATTCATTTAAAGATGAAACCGCGTTATAATAGGCAGTACTTGTTGATTATATACATATAAATATTCACTAAGCAAGGCTGCATCTGCTAGTATTTGACTATTATAATGGATTGGTATAGTAAAAAAAGAGTCAACTTGGGAAGACAAAAACAACCCTACCCATTTGCTCTATTTATTGCATTTCATTATTTTATTCATATTGCAAGAGCTGCATCATGTGTATAATAACCATGCAATAATGTGTTCCCTTTATCATATTTTTCATCATATTGCTACTTTATAAAAGTCTCAAGAGTTGCCTTGGTTGAATTTTATTTGATTTTTTTTCTTTTTTACTAGAATTTCACACTGTGAACATACTAGAAAATAAATCCCTTGCAGGTAATGAAAGTTGCAGAATTACATGAAGGTAACAAAAAGGTCAGTTTCAGCAAACGAGCGAAATTTGGATAATCAACTACAGGCTTTAGCAAAATTGGCCAATATTGTATTGGTATCATACTATCATGCAACACAAAATAACAATATCAACATGACAATACATAAAACAAAGTGATAAATGTACTGAAAGAATTTATTTTAACCTTATTGTTTGTTACTAAGCAGCTTCATCTACAGAAACTGCATTCAAAAGTTCTGCAGCATGCTCCAGGAACTCAAACACTCCGTGAACTCACATATCCTGGTGTTCCAGAAATTAGCATATAAGATAATATAGCACTGCACAAGCACCATACTTGATCCTCATTATAGACCACATTCAGCTTTTCTACTACCTAAGACCAATTGCCATTACACCTTTCGGGGGAAGATCATATTTTCTGAAGTTCTTTTGTTCTCAGCATTTTCATGTTAAAATGAGTAATGCACAAAAGTATAACAGTTTTCTTCTCCTGTGTGTCTAAAATGTGATTTGCGCACGATTTAGTTATACAGGTTAGCCCAAAATGTGATATGCCCAGTGAACAAGACCAGCAAATTTTGTATCTAGTGCACCATGCTTTCTCCCATTAACAGATCTCTGTATCCCTTACGTAAATTAATTATTTAAGGAGGTGAACTTTTTTAACTAAAAGAGTAGATGTTGAATTCAGCAACCAAAAAGAGAGAGTAGATTTTGTTATATTTATTTGTAATTTTGTGAATTAACAGTAATTACTATTTACACTTTTAGTCGTTCATAAACAAACATAGAGCTGGTTTCATTACTGACAGAGATTGATTGTACAACACCTGTACAAGTCTAACCGACATTACCAGCCTCAACCGCAGAAGTTACAAAATCTTTTCCATGTTGATCTATCAACTTATATTTAGTGATCCCACATGAAGTTACAAGATCTTCGTGTTGATCTATTAACTTATATTTTGATTCTGAAAAAATCCCAACATAAAGTTACAAGATCTTTTTTGTGTTGATCTATCAGCTTACAGCATGCGGGAACTATAAACAGACCTCTTTAAAACAAAATCTATCTGCACTACAAACTAAATGCAACCTAAATCCAAGCAAGTGGATTTTTATAAGGAACTCCATCAACTTTCATCACAACAATTCATACGCAATCTATAACAGATCCAATGATGTTGCAAGAGGAGACTCAATGTCCACATCTAAAAAAGATTCAGGACTATTTGAATTTATTCTGAAACAGCCCATCTATTTTGACAGAATGCATCTGAAAACTAATTCATCGGATATTAATATAACTGTTAAAACACTTGTTTCAACTTTTATTATTCACATCCACATATGATATACATAAAAATACGAGATCGTGATTCATTACATCTCTGAATTTGCATTACTGGATATATCACTGTAATATTGATCAATCCACTTTTGAATAATCTCTACTTCTTGCTTCCTCTGCATTATAAGCCATTCTGGATCTTCTTTTGTTGCAGAACGGAAGTCAAGATGGTGAGCTCCTACAAACACAAGTACATAGTTCACCCATTTATAGTAATATTCCTCAACCACGAAAACATGTATATAATCTCTTGCATTGTATCTTAGTAGATACTCTTCTTGATAAAAATATATAGAGGGTTTGAGACTCAGTGGAGGCATTGGGGGGGTGAGTATTTATTTTTTTGTGATTAACCTTTACCAAAGCAAAAATGTACGTAGAAAGGCTCACCTCTCTTGGTAACCAGTGCTACAATGTTTTCTGATATATTTTTTAGAACACTGCAGGATATAAAAACAAAAATTCCTTTCAGTAATGTTAGCATTGAATATTAATATTTTTTATAGAATCTCTTGCGGAATTTAGTAAACTTGTGGAAAACGAACATGTTTTTCTTTTATCTTTTGATTTTTTTCTGCATGTTCCATGTTCCTAACGTAGTTATTTAAAAATGTTTATTGAAGCCAAACATGATCAGTTAAGTTTGCTCAAAAGGGTAGATATTGACTGACCCGCCTCTACTCCACGGGTCCTGCATTCCATTAGAAAATATGATATTACTACCAAATCTCTTGAGCACTTGGTCAATCCTCTGTAGATAACAAATGATGGGGGATTAGATTTAATCTTATTATATATATATATATATATATGTATATATGTATTCCTATTATGAAAACTTACACTTCCACCAAATTCAGTAGTGATCCAGTGTTGCCGGGGCTTAACTCCATAGTTTTTTAAGCAGTCCTCTTCAAACTCCTTGTAACTAAAGGAAAATGGAGGAAACATGCTCTCATTCGAGCAAGTCATGGGCATGACCATCTCTGTGCACGCCTTAAATTATTCCAGTTATGTAGAATATCAATAAATAAGAACCATATATGTTACTTGCATCTCTAAACTTAATTATTTTTTTATATAATGCTGATGGTTAGACATAAACTAACATCAGCCAAAGAATCAGGTTCTAACTTTTAACATTTATATGGTTGAAGTCCACGTAGGTTTTGCTTAATTATAATCATATTTAAAGTGGTTTTGTACTGTTTAAGAAATACTGTACCGGAAATGCATACCTGCCAGTCCCAACCATGGAGACCATGAGTATCAGTACTGCCATTTCCTATGTCGAAACATTTTTCTGTGCGTGAGTAATTGTAATACAAGCTTGCAGCGGCAAAAGCTCTAATAAGCTTGGTAGTTCCATCAGGTAAACCATCTATAACTTTGCACATCTACATCCAGAGCACACCAAAAAGATGTGAAGTACTAATTGTAATGCAAGAATATTAGTTAAAGTTTCTTGAAATTATTACTTCAGTTTTTAAGTTAATTTATTTTGATGGATTTGTACCTCTCGTACAGGATAAGCAGGAAGTGGCTTCATGAAATTGGCTTCTGTTGGGTAATTCACCATGGCTGTGTATATAAAAGCTGACATCAACCAATTCCTTGCAGTATATACTGATTCAAGATTTCTGAAAATAAAAGTAAAAGCTCAATGTTGAAAGTAAAAAAGAAGACCTGTCAGCTGTATATATAAATTCTGTGGTGCCCATTTAGTTTAAAATTCAGAACATGCTTAAAATCTATATGACATTAAAAATACTATGTTAACCAATAGAAGCCAAAGGTGTGAACTGTGTAACTTACTTGCAAGTTTTGAAAGTTTTGCTGAGTTGAGGAAGACTATTTGCATTAGTACTTGACAGAGCAAACAGTTCATCCCAGCTGCCTTTGATCACTTCATAACAACTCAAGCTTATATCCTGATATTTTATTGTTTCAGTTGTAGTTATTTTGATTTATTAAATATAGGAGACGTGAAATATTACATCAAGATTTTTACGCCTCTAACTTCGCAAGCTCGTAACGTCAGTATAACCATCAAAGTCTCACTAATGAAGTCCGCATAAATTAAATTATTAATTGACAGTCACACCTTATAATCCTGGGAGACAGCATCATAGAAGCTAGACCATGGAGTTATGTTATCGAACTGCAAAATCGGAGCTGAAGACGCCACAGCACCAATGGCTATATGTGGATATTTCAGTCTAAACCAGGCTGCTAGCACTGTAAGAGGAAAGAGGGTAAAAATAATTTCACTAAGAAACAAAACCGTAATGTTAAAACAAGGTCACCGTCAATAATACTGTACTAAATTACTAAGAGCCTAGACTACAAAAGCTAATAATTGTAGTTCCGTATCTGACATAAATTTTACTACAATAATTGTATCCACTCAAGAGAAACCTAAAATGGACAATGTGTATTGTATCAGTACTCCTCCTTTAAGGGAAATGAATTGCAATTCATGTCAAAACTAGATATTAGTTATATATATGATCAACGAATTACATTTAATGACAGTGAAGTCAGATACATTTTAATGAAATGTTGGAAATGTATGAATTGAGAAGCCAAGAATGAGTGTAGATAAGTCAAAACAATTCAAGAACTTACTTCCTCCGTATGAGCCACCAAAGACTACAACTGGTGAAGCCTCGGAGGAAAGGTTTTGTTTTAAGCTCCTAATCAGAACAGCAAAATCAGCTAATGCTTGTTGTGATGTCAAGTAGCCCAATGTCTTTGCAGATTTGTAAGAGTCTTTACCAAATGGCATTGATTTCCCATAATACCTATGCTGAATATTCACATTAAAACAAAACCCTTGAGAGTTGAGCAACTTTCAATTATTAAAATGTGTGTGTGTGTGTGTGGATATGTACTGACTTCAATGAAGACTAGGAGGGCATGAAATTTTGGAGCAATGTCAAGCATGAAGCCAGTATTATTTGCAAACCATTCAATATTGCCTTCATTTCCAGTATAAACAAATATGGGAGCTCCTTTGTGCCAGTACTTGTTGTTGATAAGGTACTTTTGGTAGAAAATGTTGGAGCTCTCAGGCTTGAAATTAAAATGGTCAAGAATCTGAGGAAAGTAACTAGTTTTATATGGTATTTTATCATGTTTCAGAGTTTGGGCTGCTTGTTTTAGTGATGATGAATAGGCTGCTGATCTCGGAAAATATGCAGTTGCCTGTTTAGATTCTATTGTTGTTGCACATAAGATGAGAGAGTAGACAAAAAACATGAGAAAGAATGTAGATGGAGCCATTGATTCTCTCTCAATCTCTCACTGGCTTGTGTTCTAGTAAAATAAAATCTTGCGACTTCATGCCGATATTCTTGATACATATATATAGCAAACAGATAAAATAAAAATGAAAGATTCTTGAAAAAGACAGTATGTCAAAATTTAGAAGGCTAGATGGTTTAAAAGAAAAAATCTATTATGTTTAAAAATCCATCGTTAAAATAAACTCTACTAATTTTCGAAGGTCAGTCGAGGTTGGAGCGTAGTTGGACCTCAATGGCAAATAATGGTGCAAGTGCCAAGCCATGCATTATTAGGCTTTTACTGTGATGTCGTGTTAGGCGAATCTTTGTGGACATACATATATATACACGCTGACACACGCAGATGCCTGTTCTTATGGGAATCATAGCTCGTTTGGCATAACTTGATAAAGATGCTTCCTTTTTTCGGCACACCTTTTTATTTAAAATTTTTTGTTTAGATACTTGGACATATCAGGAAAGGTATAATTAACCACATCAAAGAAATTAGAATAGCAGAACCCTACGTAACAAAAGGCTGTGTTTTACCTTTTAAGCATACTTAATTAATTAGTTGGGTGGTAATTTTATGTATATAAACAAAATGTTAATTTAATGATATGATATTAATTTTTATCACTTCTTTAACCCAGACAAATAAATTTAATTACACCAACTCGACTGGACAGAGGATTGCAGGCAGGAAACAATGGTACCTCGGTTTAATGACATGCATTCTAATCCATTGCTAATCATATTTATATCTCTCTAAATTGGTGCTTACAAGTAATGAAAGTTATGATTTCATAAAACAGTATAGATTATATTATTTATTTATTTTAATATATAGTTTGGTTTGGTTTTTTTTAGTTCATCTGAAATTTGAAATTGAATTATTTTTAATAAAATTAAAATTTTAATTTAACAAATTCATCGGTCTAATTTTATACAATATAATTTTTATCGATTTTTTGCATTTCCGATTCGATTCGATTCTAATTTTATTTTAATTTTGGCTACATATTAAAAAAAAAAAAAAAAAAAAGAGATGAAGGAATGAATATGGTTAATAATATATGATGAGCAAAGCAAACACCGTCTTCTTCTTCGGATTCTTTCAGCTCCGTGGAGAGATTAGATACGCACAAACAAAACCAGTATATATATAAAGATCAGATGAAGATCACAGCATTACTGGTAGTAAAATGCGATCCGGCGGGTTCGGATCCGGTAATACTAGCCAACGCCATGGACGTAAGCCATTTCGGTTACTTTCAGAGGCCCAGCGTTAGAGAATTCATCGTCTTCGTCGGCCGTACTGTCGCTAGTCGCACTCCTCCTTCTCAGCGCCAGTCCGTTCAACACGAAGGTCTCTCATCTCTCTCTCTCTCTCTCTCTCTTTCCCTCTCTCTCATCTCTCCATCTCTCTCCCTCTCTCTCCCTCTCTCTCTCTATCTTTCCATCTCTCTCCCCCACTCCATCTCTCTCTCTCTTCCCTCTCTCCGTCTCTCTCATATCTCTCTATTTATTTTTTGATAATTTTGTATGATTAATGATTGATTGAGTATTGGATCTAGGTTTTTGATTTGTTAGTAGCTGAATTGGTTATAGACATGATTTGAATTGTAAAACATTTAGAAAATTTCAAACTTTCAGGCTTAGATTAATATGGGATAAATCCGTTAAGTGTAGAATGCTGATGTTCGTAAATGCAGATAATGTTAACTTGTTTGTGATTATTGATTATTTTTTTCTTATGTTGGGTGATAGAGTACAAGGTGCATTCTTATAACAGGAATGGTCTTTGTGCCTTGGGATTTATGGATGATCATTACCCCGTTCGAAGTGCATTCTCTTTGCTTAATCAGGTCAGTGACTCCATATGGCTTCATATTTATTCCATATTTTTTAAAGAAAGAGTGTTTTATAACAAAATGTTTACTCGTTCGATCTTAGGCTATCAGAAGAAAATACTTTTTTTGGTATATTTCCCTTTGGTATCTTCATTTTTTCACATAGTTGTTTATGTAGTCATGAGAAAGTGGCTCAGCTTGATCCAGTGATTACTTGATTAACTTTTCCGGGTTGAGGTGTATATTGGGTCTATCTTTCAAGATTGAATCTTTTGGTTGTGTTTGTGCGTCTTCATCTGCATTTTCATCATATTTGCTACAATGTTGCTAAATTTCTTGAACCTGTTTGTTCTGTTTGGTTTGAAGAAATGAAGTTAGGTGGAAATGAAATTTAATATGTACTATTCTGTAAATTAATATTCATAAGTTTCAGTCCTTAATACATTCCATTTAAACAAATTTAAACTAGAGCTCAACCATAAATTTGGAGATGAATGCCTCATTCATACTTCCATTAATTTCTTCACGATTTTTAGCATAAATTTTTTGCACCCTCTCATTTTTTTTCACTCTTCCCTTGTACATCAGTTCTTTCACCTTTAATTGTGCTCTCAGATTCTTATTCCATGCTTTCTAACCATACAGAGTGATTAGATAATAGGTACTAGGAAGTAACATGGTATTATTTCAGAAAAGACAATGAACAATATACAAAGAAGTAAAAGACAGTTATGAATTTATGATCATTAGCAGATCTAGTAACCTCTATTAGTCATAAATATGTTGAGCTTATAGATGTGCCAGACAGTTACCCATTGACTTCTGATAATCTATTAGATGTTTTACAGTTGATAGATGAGTACCAAAAGAATTTTGGCGAGTCATGGAGGACTGTTCAAGCAGATAACGCTCAACCATGGCCATACCTAAATGAAGCTTTGACCAAGTTTCAGGTAGATATTTAGTTCCACTGTTTATTATCATCTATGTGTTTTTTGATTAGGTTTTCAAATTAATCAGCAGATCTATTGAAACACCCCAATTTATTTTTATACAGGACCCTGCTGAGGCTGACAAACTGTTGAAGATCCAGAGAGAACTGGATGAAACAAAAATTATTTTGGTAAGTTTTCTTAGCTGAATATTGACTTTTCTCTGTGGCTTGTAATTGGTCATAAGTAATCTTCTTCTTGTTGTGCTACTTATATGTTTTTCTCGTAAGCCTATTCTTTAATATTACGTGCAATAGGTTTGAATGGCTCTGGTCAGAATTTCATATTCAAACCCTGTTTCTTAATATTCTGTTATGCTATATTCTATCTTTCTTGCAGAAGTTTAGCAAATTAAAATCATCAAAGCTTGGACTTTCCCAGTTGCAGAGAAAAATTAATAGCATTATAGCTACTAAAAATTAACAGTGAACATAATTAACAGTGAACCATTTTAACTCTAAGCTTTATTAAGAGAAGCCAAGTTGCACAAATGCACAAATAAAATATAACTTAGAAACAAGGAAGTGGTACCAAAATAGCCATGTAGCTGCACAACACTACCTAAACCTTGGAATTCGTGTTGTGTCGTGTACAAACACGACATGAAAGGGGTTTGTGTACTTGAAATCCAAATACTAGCGCTACACAAAAAAGGAAACAACACAAAAGTTTCATGTACACGGCATGAAAGTACACGAATTTATCAATATCCTTTAAATAGTAGTTCTTCGGTTTGTTTATCTTCTATAACAAAATTAAATGTCTTATGTAATCTTAAATCTATTAATTTTTTGTTTTTGACTAACAATTGAAGTTTTCTTTATGCAAAAAATTGAAACGTCCCTTGTCAGTATATAAATAATCCTCCAAAAATCCCCCCCCCCCCCCTTGCGGCTTCATTCTTATAACCTATATATTTGCATAAAATAGATCTCTCAGAATACTTTGAGCAGAATAAAAAAAAAATTACCTGGTAAAAGTCATGTAACTATTTTAAAGTGAATCACATGAAATTCATACTATTATCTCATACAGCACAAGACGATCGATAGTGTTCTTGCTCGAGGGGAGAAGCTGGACAGTTTAGTGGAGAAGAGTTCAGATCTCAGTGCAGCTTCACAGGTAATTAAATTAATTCTGGAGCTTCCTAGTAACACTCACCAATTTACTTTTAACTTGATTTGACATGATAATTACTGTATATTTTGCAATACTCAGTGAAGTGAAGTCAATGCAGTAGTGCATTTCTGATTTTGCTTTGCAAGTAAATTAGATTAATTATGTATGTCTTACGTATCCATGGTGTTGTTGCTTCTATCTCTTTTATTCTTTCTACCAAAGCACATGTTCATGTTTATAACGGTGGTATGAGCTATTAATTTACAGAAGTATTTATACGAGTGTATGGTAATTATCTGAATGTGTATTAATGTGTGTGCCCTTCATTAATTTTTTCTGTCTTGTTACTGTGGAAATAAAGTTGCTCATGGCTAATACTTAAGCATGTTGGTGATGATTTTTAAAACAGATGTTCTACAAACAGGCGAAGAAAACCAATCAATGCTGTACAATATTATAGAAGATTCTGAAGTGAAAGACTGTCCCAGCCATTTTTCTTGTTATACTTTGATGAAGTTTCAGTATACTATGATTAATGCTGTTTATAAAGTGTTGCATTTGAACATCTGTTCTTGGTTCATGTATCCTAGCGTCTAAATATCAAAGAATAGTATACTGATGATACTGGCAAGTTTTAATGTATCGGATTAGAATCTATGCTTCAACTGGGTCCTGGCTGAACTTAATAATTTTATTAATTGAATTTTGGTCACCCTTAATACTTCAGTAGTTCAGGGTAAAGTAACTTGACCTCGACGAGTGTAGTTGAAACAAGGTGGAAAATTACTTGATGGTTGGTTCATTTGTACAACAAGAGTCACCGACATCAATTACAAGAACATTTTTGTAGTGCACTTGAGTGAGAACACTACCTGAAAAACTAAAGGATAAGGTCTGCAGCCATACTCCAAAAACCTTGTCACACTATTTATAAGTTTAAAACCTCATCGCCGGAAACATGTAAGCATGAAAGACACATACAAGCGCTAATGGATAAGTTTCCCGAAACCTTTATTTCTATGAAGTGGTGATAAAGTTGCCAAGACATGTGATTTGCCCTTAATTCTCACCCTTCTATTTACCAAAAAGGGATTTGATCCACCAATTGCCTTTGTCTGTTGGATTTTCTTCGCTTCCCGGTGGAGGATCAGCTTGTGGCGTCTTGTGAAGTTTGCTCACATCATAACCTTCTTCTTCCGCCTTTTGCACAAGACTGTTGTAGATTTCTTCATCAATATGAGTATCTCTGCATAGTATCTGCAGAGAACAAATTATTCATGATTTTTTTATTGTAAAATCCTGCTCAGAACAATTCCAATGTCTAGCACAAACCAGAATCCAATTAATTCGATTCACCAACTAGATTAACCCTATTATATATAATCCAAAATTACTAGAACGAGATGAAATTGAGAGAGAGAGAGATTGATGATTACCCAAAGAGATTTCCTGTTGGGAACCCCAACGAGAACATGGTGATAATCCTGATCAATATACAAAACCCAGTAATCACCAACCACAGGAATGACGGGAAGGAAAGGAGGAACATAAAACTTGACTTTGAGTTTGGCCTCGTCACTTGAAGGATCAGCTTTGTAAGCAGTTCCTTGAATGAAATCTCTCTTTCCAGAACTCCAAGTCTCATTCAGAACATGGACAGTACCATCCCCATTCAGAGTGTAAGTAGCTCTTGTGTTCTCCCCATTCTTTGGTTGAAAAAATGTCGGCAACGAAGCTATTTCATACCACCTCCCCATATACTACTTGCATGTCTTTGTTTGCCATCTTCACTATGTGTTTGTGGTGCTGTGAGAGGTTTTACATACATATATATATTAGTTTAAAAAAAAGATGGCAGCAACAGAGTCTCACTTATTGATAAGGTAGGGCATGCAGCTTCTGGATTTAAGGCATACGTGTATGGATGATACACTCGACATTTTTTGAGTGTAGTGTGCACTGTCGACTTTTGAACTTCGTTTCTTTTTTGCTTTTGGGAGTTGCTCACTATATGTGTCGACATGACTACATATATATTCGACTGAGTACATGTTTAGAATGATAGATTTTACATGTCAAATTGATTTTGACAAGTGCCCATTACATTATTTCATGATAAATAAGCAATCAATTATTTGTGATAATATACTTGTATATAATTAAAGAATTGTATCAGATTAATTGTACTCGCATAATATAAATTATTTATTACAATGTGAATCACGGTAAAATATTATTAATTTGATTAGTTCTTGTTGCTAATGCAAAATAATGCGGAGAGGATCCCAGAGAGAAGGCCTAGAACAAGGAAGAAAATTACTTGCGTAATGGTAATTAAGATAGATAGATCATGAATTTACATGTTATCTTATACACCTAATGAGTGAACATACAACCTAACCTGGATAGAGACCTCGCTTCGCAAGTTATGTTTAGTAAATCACACGACTTTAAATTAATGACATGAAAATATGGGTAAGGTTCTACGAGCACCTACTGATTGAGAATTTGAAAAATACTTACAAGTTAAACGGACACGAAAATGATAAATAAAAATTTGTATCGATTGGATGGAGTGGGACATAATTTAAGTCTCAATCATAACGAGTCAAATGCTTGTAGTTCGGAAACTAAATGGATCAAATTAGCTCAAATATTATTATTCACTCCCACTCAAACTCCTATTTTCAATATCAACCTTTAGCAAATATTGCATGCACGTATATGTCCACTAATCTACACCAAATTAAACTATAACTCGTATATAGCCCTCAATATATAAATTCACATGTACATATTTTCCTCATCTAAACACACACATTAATTATAATTAGAGATTGATATTACATAAAATTAATTAGATCATCTGCAGATTGATTAAAAATGGGAGATTCGAAACAAGCTAATATTCCGACGCAGACACAGAATTTGAAACACTCGCACCAAACTCTACCGGCGAGCAGCAAAGGCACATCAAGTCCAAAAATGGCTGTATTTGGTGGGTTTGCTGTGCTGGCAGCCATTGGCTATACCATTTTGTACTCCCACAAGAAGCCGGAAGCTAGCGCCTCCGACGTTGCCAAGGTCGCCAGTGGAACAGCCGGCCCCGAACACACCCATCCACGTAAATAGTTCCATCAATTATATATATATATATAATGTACTTTCTAATTTTTGTGTTTCTTGTTTTTTGTAAATTTTTACGAATTAAAGTTTGCTTTTTCTAAATTAATGTAATTTAAAGATTGGATTTTCTTCTGGTAACGCAAATAAGCTCGTGGGTACTACATTTGTGTATAAATGAAAGTTGATACATTTTTCAGTTAAGCTCTGTGCTACCCGACCTATAAGAATACAGTTATATCTCTGAGTAGTAAAAATAATTAATAAGCTTGGTACCAAGAACAAATGTATATATTATTAAAATTTAAATGAATTACTGATTTATCGACTGAGATTTTCATTATAAAACAGTTTATGTAAATCTATACGACATTTTTGATATGTTATATTATGCCTTTATTTGGTAATTAGTAATTAGC
>QRFB01001476.1:0-23058 GCA_008931105.1 Oenanthe javanica
TTGTAAAGGAATGAATACGACAAGAATAGATATGGTTAGATGTATGAATGCGACAAATGAATATCTGCTTTTATTGAATTAGATATGGTTAGATGTGATTCATGAGTTATTCGAATATTAGGGAATAGTTGCATAACATATAATTGCAAAATAATCTGATTTTATTCCTCAAAAATAAATAAATGAAAACTTTCTGTTCTTTAGTACTGTTATTCCCACAAGATTTTTACGTTTTTACATTACGGTTTACGATTATTATCTCACCTACGGGGTTATTGTGTTCAACTATCTGTGGATATGACATGCTACTGATTTCATTCTAGCAGAAGATAAGATTGTGGTGGCTAATGGAGAAGATATGATGGCGGAGGAAGTTGAAAAATCTGATAGAATGGACGAAGGTAGGTGACATGATAAAATAATCGGTAATGAAATGTTGAGATCAAGTCAAATGTATGACAGTGCTATTACCTTAATAAAAATCACTGGGGATGTCTGACATGTTTCAGTAACTTAGTTATGTGGTGCGTTGGTTTGTAACCGTGCNGTGTTGAGATCAAGCCTTAATAAAAATCACTGGGGATGTCTGACATGTTTCAGTAACTTAGTTATGTGGTGCGTTGGTTTGTAACCGTGCACAGTACTTTCATCGGGTTTCTTGTAGAGAAATGGTATTACCTTAATAATTCAGTTTTTTAAAAAAAAATTTAAAAATGAAATGCTTTTTACTACTTTAGTACTAGTAATACTACTACATTTCTACTTTTTTGAATTATGATCTATTATCATGACTCTGAGACGGTTGAGTTAAAATCTTCATGGATATGATATGACTCCTGGCTGAATTATAGCAGAAGCTAGGAGTGAGATGGCTAATGGACAGGATATGATGGCTGATGAAGTTGAAAAACCTGATAGAATGGATGAAGGTAGGTGTTGTGAATAAATAAATGTTTATTAAAAGTAGGGGTTCATGTTTATTTTATATAAACGCTACCATATTTTGGCGAATATAAAAATCTTTAATGATATCTTATGATGGATATACAAGCGCTGTCATTTAATAATAGAAATGATGTTTATCATATATTTCCGTCTTCAGATTTCCAATATCGTATGCCGATTCCTAATGAAGTTAATTAATACAATAAAGAATGGTAAAGGGTGTTATGTAATAAATTTAAATTTGTTTGTTTGGCTAAGACTTGAGAGACGAGGTGCAAGGAAACTCAGAACCGGTGCATGTGGAACCAAGAAATGCTGAAGAAGGTTTGTTATTCCCTTGTTTATGTCTTGTATGTATTTCTCTTGCTAAATTTTTATCTCGACTTATTGTGATCGCCTGATTGATCATTTTGGTATTGAGTTAACTTAAGACTTCGGCACTGAAATTGTGTACGTGATGATTTATGGGTAGAATATAATTAAATGAACGAAGTTACAGATTTTGTACGTTATGGGATATTATTTTTGTTTTTCTATCGGATGATGTTGCTGCCTAGAATTGTATTGTTTAACCAGAACATTTTGCCTTGTGC
Organism: Oenanthe javanica; assembly: GCA_008931105.1. Taxonomy (NCBI): domain Eukaryota; kingdom Viridiplantae; phylum Streptophyta; class Magnoliopsida; order Apiales; family Apiaceae; genus Oenanthe; species Oenanthe javanica. Next base: position 1,539 of record QRFB01001476.1, read on the forward strand.
CCATTATTTTGATGGGTCAGCACTCTTTTTATTGGTGTCTGGTTTGCGCCATTTTTTTGTCCATACATTTTTTGATTAATGATTAGTCTTCTGCAATATTCAGGAGTCCTAATCAGTTGCATATGACCCCTTCTCTGATGTTTTTTATTGGTTATGGTCTATGCGGCGTGGCGTATATATTGATAAACTTCTTTTGGACAAGTAAAGCTTTGACCAGAGAATTTGCTTGTGATTTAATTATTGTTCTTGTCTTTGCTCTTGGTCTCCAGTGGTAGAAGAAGTTTCCACTCCCGAGAAAATTGAAATCGAGACTGAAGTTGCTAAGAAGAGACACTTAAATGTAGTATTTATTGGTCATGTTGGTAAGCTGGTCTCCTTCATTGATTCCCGTTCTAATCCAATAAGGTGTTTATTTAATTTAAAAATTTAAAAATTTGTGGAACTTCTTGCCTTGTCAATGTAATTTGTTTCCTGAAATTTTATTACATGACAAACAATGTTGTAGTGTTGTTTACATAGAAATTCGTGTAACAATGTTGTGACTGTTTAGCTCTTTTACCTGTCCTCCCTTGCTTACTTGCAGTTTTCTTTTCTCTGGCAACTGTCAGGAGTTTCATATGATATCTTCATATCCTTAGATAAGAACACTCTAGTAACGGATGAATTTTTCCTCTATAAATATAGTTGATTACTAATATTTCTTGTATTTAGGCCTCTACGTACCTCCTATGACAGTATCTTCTAGGGAAGCATAGTAAATCAAACGTCTCAGCATCTTGAATATTTGTGTGATGTGTTCAATAGTATGTGGGGAACCTGTCCAGATCAAAATTGACTTTCTACTTGCAGATGTTTGAGACCTAATTGGAAAATATTTATGATGCAACTTGAGTGATGTATTTGTTTTAGGAAAAATTTGGTATGGTATTTAAGATCTTCGATGACGGAATTAATGATATGGTTGCTGGGGTTTTAATTCTGCATTAAGTGTTAGGCAAATACTAGAGTTGTAACTGTTGATATTAAGAAAAAAAGCTTACTGTAATCTTGTTTGGCCAGTAACTGGCAAGTAATAAACCATTTATTGAAGCCCAAATTTTCTCAGGATAAAGAAAGTGTACTTTTTTTTTTTTGAATTTTAAAACCTAAAATATGCTGCCCTTAAATTCTAATGTTGAGCAATTTCGAACTTAGAAAGATTTTCATTGAAATTCGAATGATGCTGACACAATATCTATTCGCGGAAATTATGGAAATAAGTTTATAATGTAAAAATTGGCCTTATTAAGGCTCTAGTGAGATTTGCCAAGGCCCCGGTTTATTAATGTTTTTACTACTATAAAGGAGGATGCCGTGCCTGTTGATTTTATCTATACTAATATTTATATTTTACATTTTTTTTGGATTGTGAAAAGGAGCATCAGAGTAAAGAACAGTGGCATTAAATATTTATAAATGGATTATAAGGAAATAGGAGCATTTGACAAAGAGGTGGTTGTCAGATAACGATCTTTTATAGGATTAGTTTGTTCTGGGGTGGTCTTGGAGAGAAAAAGTGCAACAGAGAAGATGATAAATAGTGAAGGCTATGATGTGTTAAGTAATAGGTGTAAAACCTGATACATTTACCAAAGTTTCATATGTACCACTAAGGCACTAATGGACTAAATTTGCAATCCCAGTATATGGTACAGTTGCACCAAGCTCCCAATACATGTACTAGGATCTTGTAACAACTTCTCGTATTCGTAAACTATATAGCTTTTTTAAGTGTACTTCTGGGTTCATTATGTACTTCGTAGAAATGTGGATAGGAAACTGTTAAAAAGAATGGATGTTCTCCTATGTTTTTTGTCTTACTATGACAGTGATAATGTGTAAATTGTTTGTGATGTATTTGATGACCGTTGTTGTAAGCTTAGTAGCTAATTGGATCATCACTAGACAATTTTCAGTTATTTTGAAGTTAAATATGATAGTTGTAAATAGGGCTTTTCTTCCCAGACGTAAATTATGTGAATGTTTTAAATGAGCCGAGCAAAGAAGCTTGTCACTTGACTTCTCTATCTCCGTCTAATTTTTCTAGTTCTTGTTTTTCTTAGGCTGTCTCTCTTCCCTCTTCTCCTTTTTTTTTTCTAAATCTATTTGTGTTTCTCTAATTTCCATGTATTTGTTTTCTTTCGTTGAAGAATCTAGATCACGAAGTAACAAGTTTGTAATGAACTTAATATGGCTGGTAATGCTTAATATTTTGTTGGTGTATTGCTTATGATAATGGCAGATGCCGGGAAGTCCACAATTGGTGGTCAAATACTATTCCTTAGTGGGCAGGTTGATGAGCGTACAATCCAGAAGTACGAGAGAGAAGCAAAGGATAAAAGCAGGGAGAGCTGGTGAGACACCATTCATCTTGTTATTCTAAAAGCTAGTTGAAAGTTTTAATTTTTTTGTACATTTTGGAGTCGGAAGACTCCGGAACATGAGTAGGTAAAAAATCACTGCTCTATTTTATATGTTTTTACTAGTGTTAAACTTAAATATTGCTAGCCCTTTTATTTGGTTTTGGTTTAACGTGGCCCATAGTCATTATTGATGCAAACATATAAAACTCTACTACCTGAAAATTTAAGAAACGTAAGAATTAAGGGGGAATTTGTAGGTGTAATTAACCTTTTAAAATCATCAAACTTTACTACTTCCGGAAATTTTAGAAACGTAAGAATTAAGAGGGACACTACTCCAAGATAGAAAATGTAAAGAATTGGGTGGGATGGAGGGTGTATAAAGTATTAAAGTTATTTTACCTGAAATCAATTCTTATAAAAGATGGCGAGGACTTGGGAGGATCTGAAATTCCTTGATTGAACAATTTAGCCTATCTTTGTTTGGCTACTGGTGCACACAGTTCAGGTTAAAAATGCTTTGCTTTGCTATATTGTTATGTGTCCCCTTAGTCTATCATCATAACAGTGGCCACAGTCACCAGGTCTTTCTGCACAGGTGTAAAGCCATTCACACGTGAGGGTATGCAGTGCCCTACTCTGAAATTTGAGAGAGCATTTTTATGTTTATGTAATATGTTAGTTTCACAAGTCTAATAAATTATTATGGTACTTTTTAAGCGAAGTTGATTCCTTATGTGTTATAATCTAGATTATATGATACTTACTTTACTTCATGCCATGATATTATTCTACTATTACATGCTATTAAGTGTTTGTAGAACCTGGTGTTGTGTTTTGTTAAATATTACTTGTAATTATTTATGTTTTTCTTATAATATTGTTCAGCTTATAGCATGTAATATGTCGCTAAACAAAAAAACATATGATATGTTAAATAATTTCTAGCTTCAAGCGTGATTTTGTATTACAACCTTAAATATAAATAGTACAAATTAAGTACTGCTATTAATATCAAATTGGCTCATAAGAAAATTAGTACTTATATTGTAAATATTAAGCTTACTTTTATAGATGTGATGCACAAATTTCTTTTTGTTATCAGTTAATATGTAGTATAAAAATTTACTTGAATATACATTGGTTATGTGGTCAATTGAATAAAATTTATATTAATCTATTAATTTTTTATTTAAAAAGATTAGCCATTGCATTGTTGCCAACCCAAACATTATTTCTAGCTAGACCCCTGTTTTGCGTGCACCATTGTTTTGTCAGCAAGATTAATGTAATAAAAGGTGCTTGTTCCTAGATACTTGATCTTTTTTGCTGATTATTGCTAGGTACATGGCATACATCATGGATACCAATGAAGAGGAAAGAGTCAAGGTAATATTTTTCTGTTAACTTGGGTTCGTAATCAGTTTCTTTCTTTCTGATGAAAAATGTGATTTTAGAGTAAAGGATTGAAGTTGGTAACAGTATCCTTTCGACCTTTCCATTATCTACCATAGTATATCATGAGCAATTAGTGTGATAATCTGAATTTACTTATGTAGGACTTATTGAGGTTTTCTTGGGTATGATTTGTGTGCTCAAACAAGATTTTGTATCTGTATTCTTTTTCGGTGTAATTCTTCTCTCCCCTCAGGGTTTCATGTTTCTCCATTATATTGAAATATTATTCTTTTCTGTGCAAAAATTGAGCGAGTGAATTAGAACTGTGATTGCCTGATGTTCACTATTTACCAGGTGTGTGCCTATATAACGTGTATGCCAATATTTTGCTATATATAACACATTATAGAGTGATTGATGCAATCATTCTTCGTATAGCCGTAAAAGATTGTCTGTTAACTGTTGAACTAGGAGACTTCATTATTCTTCATATAGTGTGTAAATTTTGTAGACAAACTTTTACGCGCACTTCGCTCTTTTTTGTCTTAATGCTCGTGTTGTTGCAGGGAATAACAGTTGAAGTTGGCAGAGCACACTTTGAAACAGAAACAACAAGATTTACTATTCTTGATGCACCGGTAATCTTCCCCTATGAGAAATGTAGCTTTAATATCATTAGAGGAACTGTAGCTGTGAATGAAAACTCTGGATTGTATTACTAAAATTTAAGAGCCAACTCATCTTGTTTTAGGAAAATTCTTTATTCTTATCTCTTAATTCCTCAATTCCAAACACAATTAAAGAACGAGAAACACGAATTCGGCCAAGGGATATCTATAGTGCTTGAGAAAAGGCACACATGAGTAAGTTTAGGAGCTGCATCTAAAACTTCACTTACATAGGAGATAATGGTTTAATGCTTAAGATGAAAAATATAGTAGTCAAACGTGCCAAAATCCTTCTAGAAAAAATGTATAGCTTGTATTTCAGGTTTATGGCGGGCCAGTGGCTAGAGTGTAACAATAATGACAAATGAGCTACCCTTTGAGGTGCATTTAGCATAAAAGAAAAAAATAGGACAGCTTACTTAGAGGCACATTTCTGAATGGCTGGCAGGGAGAGTGGTTGGCTTTGGGATTGGTTTCATTTAACTTTGTTGGTATTCTAGTGAACTTGCTTTTAATTGTCTGAAACATATGGTTCTTCTCAAGGCATACGCTGTGTGTTATACAATTCTTTTCCTATTCTGTATTTAGAACAGATCTATTTTCAGCTGTAAGATTATTAGTTATAGTGCAATCTTGTACATGGTTGTGTCATACTACTCCTTTACGACTATGTCTTTCTGGAGCTTGATTTAAATTATTTATTGTAAATCATTCTTTGTAATTTAATTGATTTCAGGGTCACAAAAGTTATGTACCAAATATGATTAGTGGTGCATCTCAAGCTGACATCGGTGTGCTGGTAGGTTGCTGGTGCATTTACTTTGTCGCAAATTTACAATGGTATATCATACTATGTGGATTTAGTTTCATAGGTCTTTACATCATTTAGGTGATATCTGCCCGGAAAGGAGAATTTGAAACAGGATATGAGAAAGGTGGGCAGACTCGTGAACATGTGCAGCTTGCAAAGACATTGGGTGTCACTAAACTCCTCGTAGTTGTAAATAAGATGGATGATCCTACAGTGAACTGGTCAATAGATAGGTGATTGACCCCACTTATATTTTGGCATGCAAATCTCATACCTCTTTTCCTTACTGCTAATTTTTCCCCCAGGTATAATGAAATCGAGTCAAAAATGACACCATTCTTAAAGTCTTCAGGTTACAATGTAAAGAAAGGTAACTAAATTATAATGATATGTTTATCCGTGCTCATTTTTGCCTTTCTGATTTGGCCTTTCTTTGGTTAACTTGCATTCACAACCTTTTAATATATGATGGCTTCCGGAAATTAATAATTATGTAGCTGGAACATCTGCCTTGTGATATGTGTAAATCATATCGTTTATTAGGCTATAGCTTGTTTTGTTAGGTTGGCTCTATAGATACACGGATCTGAGAAATATTATAATACAGGGATTTGGGTGCAGGGGATTACTGCATTTATAAAAATATAATAATTTATAAATGTATAATTGATGTTATATATGATAAAAATCCATTAATGAAACCCAAGCACCCATGCTTTCCAATGTTGGTTGCATCGGAAATGGGTGAATAACAGATGTACGTTTTTAGAAAAATAAAATATATGCATAGTATCCATTCCTTCGCTTAATCCTGTCTGAATTTTTTAACAAAGCTTCATTCTATCCAATTTACAAAAGAATTGTTCATTCATTTGATTCCCTTATACTATGTTTCTTGTTCGGAAATTCTTATTTCAGTGCAGATGATTTAATTTATTGGTACAAGTGTTGAGTAACCAGCTCATCTAAAATGTTAAGGTATTAGAGGAAGGCCTCAATTGCAGCTTATATTATATTTTAATATTCCTCACTCGAAGGCCCATTTTTGGGTTGAAGAGTGGATCACGGGGACTCATCTTTGGGGCATAATTTTGCCTTCGTGTCCATTATAAATTGTGAGAATATTGGGGGTGGCAGAGAGTCGAACTTGAGACCCCCGCAACCTGGCTCTGATATCATGTTGAGTAACCAATTCATCTAAAACCGTAAGGTGTTAGAGGAAGACATCAATTGCATCTTATATTATATTTTAACAAGAAGAAATATGAGAGCACATAATGCAAGAAAAAAGGAGTCCATTATCTAGCCACAACCCTTCAAACTTGTGCATTGTGATACATTTTGTTGCCTCGAAGCATATGATTACTCTTTATTTATGTGGTATTTTCATCTGTTTGAGTTGTAGATGTCCAATTTCTTCCAATTTCTGGGCTTCATGGTTCAAATTTGCAAACAAGAGTGGACAAAAATGTTTGTTCATGGTGGAAGGGTACATGCCTCTTCGAAGCCCTTGATGCCATTGATGTTCCACCTCGTGATCCAAAAGCCCCATTTAGGTACACAAGAACATATATTTTTGTTCTTAACTCTTGAGATCAGATCCTTGATATTTTTGTTTGGTTTTGGCTTCCTTTTGAGGCTATGAGTGAACATATTTTTTTTCATTTCTTGTATGTTGATTTTGTTGTATGAAATGGTGCATAATTGTCAATGTGATATTGTTATTAACGTGTTGACTATCTATGCATCTCAATTTGTTTTCTTTGTAGGTTGCCTATTATTGACAAATTTAAAGACATGGGTACTGTAGTTATGGGCAAAGCAGAATCTGGTAGCGTGACTGAGGGCGATAGCTTGATGGTCATGCCAAACAAGGTGCAGCTCTACACCCTTAGAGATATATATGTTTAACCAACTGAGTTATTTTGTTTATAGGGTTGGAGTTTCTAATATTGATTTTCAGGCTCATGTAAAAGTTCTTGCTATATATTGCGACGAAGATAAAGTTAGGCGTGCTGGACCTGGTGAGAACTTACGGGTCAGATTATCTGGGATTGAGGAAGAGGTCATATTGTCTGGTTTCGTCCTTTGCAGTGTTGGTGCGTGAATCTATCTATATCCATTCTGTTTACTTTTAATAAAATATTGAGTGAAAAATGTTTCAAAAATTGATTAATTGGACCTGAATGATAGTACACATACTGGATATATAAATTAGCAGTTAAATGTAGTTATGTGGCTCTCTTCTGTCCATTAATTGGTCTTTATATGCACTATTTTGCTGAAGTCTTGGAAAGTTTTGAAGATAAGTTGCAATGTTGAGAAATCACGATTGTTGTAATATTGCATTTTGACAGGATTTAACAACGAATAATATATTCTTGAAAGAAAGTACGTAATGTTAATTTTTTTGAGCTAACTGTAATAGATTATACTTCAGGACCACTTATGTCACCTATTCAGTTGAGCATGTTTTGTGACTTTCGTCTCATCTCTGAATACTGTAGGTTCTTGATGCAATTTATTTCTGAGGATGTATCTTGTCTTATCAAATTGGATTTGGAACAATATAGGCTACTTACTTTTCAGGCTACTCTTTTAACTATGATATATATATATATATATATATATATATATATATATATATATAGCAGGTGTTTGTTTGGTCTGTTTGAATAACATTGTAATCTTGTTGGGCACTTTTTCCTTTTTTTTATTCCATGTGTTTTATAGGCGACTACAGCAGTAGACCCATATTTTTGTAGTTGTTCGTCAGTTGAACTAATTTAGTGAAATATCCACTGTTCATTGATGCTAGCTGTTTGTCTGTGCCTTGGGTGATACTACTTTATTGCAGGACATATGGTAATATTCGTATTTCTCGTTTTTCAGCTAGGCCAATACCTGTTGTTACCTCCTTTGTTGCACAGTTACAATTTCTTGAGGTTCTGGACAATGTAAGGCTGAGTTTTGATTTTGTATCATTAGATTGATTTGCTTCTTGTGTTAATTGTATCTCGCCTGTATATATATATTTATATATTTTTTTATATATTGTATTATTGTTATTTTATTTTTATGTAATTAGTCTAATAGACATTGTTATTTCAGGCAATTTACACTGCTGGCTACAAGGCAGTATTACATATTCATTCTGTTGTAGAAGAATGTGAGATTGTTGAGCTGATGAAGCAGATTGATTTAAAGACTAAGAAACCTATGAAAAAGAAAGTACTATTTGTGAAGAACGGCGCTATCGTTTTGTGCCGCATTGAGGTTATCACATTGTTTACGAAATGATTATAAATTTATAAGTTTTTTCAGTAATCCTCCTCTTGGATCTCTTGTTGACGTTTGAAATTTATACTGTCATTTCCTTATTTTTAATATAGCTTTAAAGTCATGACCCCGAAAGTTTAATCTCGAATACACCACCCTACATCTGTCTAGAAAGTCGAAATCATCCTTCTTTTAAGTAGACACTTTATATGAATACTATGTCTCTATTTATTTCACAGGAAATATTTTTTAGTAATATGTTTTCTTGATTTTCCAGCATTTATTTAGCTTCATAAAATATTTTTTGGAAATTAAACAAACGCAGGAAAATTAGAAATTCTGAAAAATATTTCCCTGTGTTTGTTTGTCTCTGAGAAATAAAATAGTTTTCAAAGGAGGAAAATTCCTTTGATGTTATGAATTTATGGAAAATGACTTTCCTGTTTCAAAAGTGGAAATTCCCAAATTGAACATTTTCTTACAATTTTCATAAATTTTTTATGATGGTCGAATGACGGAAAATATTTTCCCGGAAATCATTTTCCGGAATTCATTTTGCGGACAAATATTTTTTGGGGAATTCATTTTCCAAACACACTTGTACCTCATCGCTTTTGCACATCAATTATATTATTAATCTTAAGAGTCATAATTATAAAATAAAGAGAGAATATTATGAAAGTGTAGGTATAAGATAAGCAATAAGTATAAGATGATCATATTATTTTGTAGTCCTTTTTCTATTGTTTATGGCTTTAATATATCTGTCATCTTCATTCATCTAAACCATCCTAACACTCAAATGTATGGTTTACTCCATAGTAACATTACTTTACAGTAAATATATGGTTTGTATCTGTGATACAAATATTATTGTTATGCGAAATCGAACAAATATTTTGCTGGTATTGTTTTGTCATGGTGATTTTTACTCACTATATAAGTTTACCAGGTGAGCAATCTGATATGCATTGAGAAGTTTGCAGATTTTCCGCAGCTAGGACGGTTCACCCTTCGCACTGAAGGTGAAATTGTTGTTCCGTGTCTGCTGTATTTATAATTTTAAGTAATTTGCATACTCATTTCATGAAACAATTCCTGGCCACTAGAATAGTAAACTGCAAACACAATAAGTGGGAGTAAAGTATTTTTACACGAATTGCCTTTTTAACAGGAAAAACAGTTGCAATCGGGAAAGTAACCGAGCTTCCTTCATCGAGTTCTAGCTCATAAGCAATTTTGGCAAATGAGGTAAAGTGGACGTGTCTCTGTGTTTCCTTCTAAAGTGATTTTCGTTTTCATAAATTATTATTATCTGGTCCATAATCTTAGGAATAACTCGGCACTTTAACTTGGTGAGTGATAGAACTTAACCTATTTATTTATTGTTCATTTACGTGTCATTTTTTAAAACACCTTGGCGATTTTGTTTATTATTTCTGTTTTAGTTCTTTATTCGCAGTAAATATGTCAAAATTTATGTGTTTAAAGGGAATAATTACTAGATTATTCCTCGTGAAACTGCACATACTAGTGTATTATCTCTATTGAGAATGTCTCATTTCATGCAGATGACATGCTGGAATATATAATGCATACAAATAGATGTTTATTGTTGTCTACAAATTTACTCATAATGTTGGCCAGTTTGTCAATCTAGTTCACTTTCTTTTGTAAGTGTACAATGCTGCTTATTTTCGGAGTTATACCTTTGTTCTTAAAATTGTACTTGGAAAATTCTCCTTTACATTGGATTTCATGTGCTATCTAACAAAGGTTCTTAGTCTTACTCCTATTTTGGACGTCATGAAGCATAGTTTATGTTTTGAGATAGCTTTGCTCATCTTAATTACCTCTATTAATCCTCTCACTTACTTTGATCTGTTCATATCAGGCAAACAGAGTTGAAAGACAAGATTCTAGTCACTACAGCATAAACAAAGTAGCAGCAACAAATGAGTTTACTTCTCACAGAATCACTTGAAGCTGAATGCGTCCCTTGGATTTTGATATATAAGCATGTTACATCATGTTGTCGTATTTTGCCAATGATTAGCTAAATATGTATCTCTGGTGATTACCTGTGTTTGTACCATCTACAAAAGATGTGATGTTGGTTTCTTGACCGTCTAGGGTCAGTGTATAACCTTGTTTTTGTCTCCATATTAGATTAATTTTTAAAAATTATATTATACTGGAATCTGTTGGGGATATTTTCCTTGAGATGTGACTCACATAAACAATGTTTTGTGTTGTGCTTATTTTGGTTGGATATAAATTTTGCACCAGGCTAATTACCTCTTTAATTTAGTAAAAATTTGCATAGTACAATACGAATTACAGTGGTAAACCTTGGCACGCAGGTATTCAGCATTAATGAATTTCAGCTTCTGAAAATAACGTGTATTTTTTGTAATGAATTATGTGTAGACTTTGAATATAAATGTTAATTGTGTTTGGCGAATTCCATTCACTTTTTGTTCACTTATATATATATAACAGTAATGTTATTGTTGATATTTCGGGAATCTTTATTCAATTATACTAAATTTTATTCGATTTGATTATACTACATAATTATTTCTAATTATTATGAGTGATTTTCAATATTTTTTAATTCATTTTAAATTTATATATCTAATTATTATGAGTGATTTTTAATATTTTTAATTCATTATATGTGTGTGTGTGTGTGTGTGTGTGTGTGTGTGTGTGTGTGTAATAGTTGGATCGTAATTAGTCTGTTTTTGCTCACGTAAGTTTATAAATAAAAAAATTGATAGCTAAATTTTAATTTTATTAAAGAATGTTGCTCTAATATAATAAAAAAATAATTAATATTGAATTTAAATAAAAATTAGAACTATAGATAAAATTAACTTATTCATAAATATAATTTACTTTGGGTTTTATTGAGTAGAATGCCTTTAAAAAGAGTACTAATTGGAGACTTATATATCATACACTATATTCTGTAATATATTATAAGTAAAATATGATGCATGACATATATGGTCTCTTATGAGTACTATATCTAAGATACTTCACCTAACTATTGTTATTTTATTTATAAGAAGATTGTTAACCAACTAAAAGAACATTGAAGTTAATAATTTAGTGAAAATAGTGTTCGTGTTTGTGTGGTAAATTTTAATTTTATTAAAAAATAAATCTAAAGGGTAAGATAATATAAAAAATTAAAATCAAATAAAATTTAAATAGAGATAAAACTGTATGGTGAAAATAAATAGAAAAATTTAAATATGGATATAATAATAGAATGTAAATAAATAGAATTTAAAAAGAAATAGCATTAGAGGGGTGAAACCAAATTTGATATGTAAAAATTACTATAAATATTGAGATTGTTAACTATAACGGACAGATAGCACTGAATTTAATAATTCAGTGAAAATAGAGTTCCGGTTTGTGTGGTAAATTTTAATTTTTAAAAAATAAATCTAAAAGTTATTGAGATAAAAAAAAATGAAATCAGATAAAATTTAAGTAGAAATAAAACTGTATGATGAAAATAGAAAGAAAATTTTAAATAGTGATATAATAGTAGAATGTGAATAAATAGAATTTAAATCGAAGCACAATTGGAGAAAGAATTTAAATAGAGATAAAACTGTAAGGTGAAAATAAATATAGAAATTTAAATAGAGTTATAATAGTAGAATGTGAATAAATATAATTTAAATAAATTAAAAAAAAAGATTGTTGGGGTGAAACAAAATTTTGGACTATCAAATTTAGTTACGAAAGAGGATTTTGCTTATTAATAAAGAATATATATTGTTAAATACTCTAAATTTGTTTCTAAAATAATTTCTCAATTTTTTTTAATTGTCTTGTGAAAATAATAAATGAGATTGACTCCCTTGTGTTCTACTATATAATTTACTAATATATAAAAATTTAATAAGGTGTTTTCCTATGTATTAATATTAGAATTTTACAAAAAAATTTAAAATTTATTTAAATTTAACTAAGTGTTGTAATAAGTATTCTACAAAAAAACTAATACAGTAATAAAATTTACAAAGATTCTACTAATTATTTGTAGTTATATATTATAAGGTGTTTTATCGTAATAGGTATTAGAATAAGTATTTTACTAATTATTAATATCGAAATTATATGTAAATGCATTTAAGATTCTCTTATTTATATGAAATCATTACGTTTCTATTAAGTGTTAAATTATTAAAATTTTATTAAGTATTCTACTAATATATAAAAATTTCATGAGATTTTTTACTAGTTATTTATATTAGAATCCTTTTAATTTTTTAACGTTATTTAGATTACACTAAGTTTAGTGTTGCCCTACCTAAAATTCTATTGAAATATATTAAAATATTAAAATTTCAACAAAAGTTGCACTAAAGTATTCTACATAAACACAATAAATAAGATTAATTATTCTTCTAAATTTTTTTATTAAGTGAAATTAAATATATCGAGAACATTGTGAATAATTAGGCTTATATACTTATAAATTAATATTTGTTTTAATAAATTTCATAGTGAGTGTAATAAATTTCAGAATGAGTGAGAATTAAATTCATAACTTAAATAGATTCCGTATCACTTAAGTCGTTCGGGGTGGATTTAATAATAATTTAGATTAAATAATTTCATTTCAGAATTAAACCAAACACATGATATTAATAATGAAATTTTATTTCTCATGCTACCCTAACCCGATTTCTAATACCAAACCCATACCACCACATTAACCAAATGACCCCTCAACCACACTCAAAATATTTTAATTATTATTAAATGTATAATATAAAGAAATTGTCATTTTATAACAAATTTATATAACTTAAAATGATATAATATTAAAAAAAAATGTTCCATAACATTGTCAGCAGCTATACAAGTATATGCAAGTATCGATCATATTCAAATCTATGGCGTGTAAGATTTTGTACTTGAAAACATATGTATTCATATTTATTATAAACTAATAGTTTAGAATTTTAGATTAAAATCTTTAGGAAATTTTTTAATGGTGTCATCGTAAAATTGGTATGTTAAAAACTTTTATTTTTTAATTAGTATCATTATATTATTTGTTGGATAAGACTCTCGATCCTGAGGCCAGTAACAGTTAGCATGCTCAAAACCCTTCGGCCCAAATTGGTCTACCCAACTCATGTTGGTTCACCTCAAGATCTAAGGAATGACCCAACTATAAATTGCGTACTACACACATATACGATCACTCTACAATTCACGTCAAGACCCACATTCTCTTTAATAATCTCCACAATCGTATTAAGGAAGGAGGTGGTCGGAGTACTACATAAATAGACATCTGTACAATGTAAAGGGATACTGACACATTCATACAAACACATATCTAAAACATAAATAGACGATTCAAGGTATTTACTCTTTTGTACGTTCTTTTTACTCACCTAAAAGTTGGCTGAAGCCACTTCTTGTTGGTCGAACCCGCATTCTTGCTTACTGAAGACACCCTGCCTTCTGGTTCCAATATTTGGCGCCGTCTATGGGAACGTACAAGAAATCAACTGACTTTGAATCATGCCACATTCAGCCCCTAACACTGGTGTACCACCAGGGTTTTTAGACCAACCACAATTAAGAGCGGGAGCTTCTCGCATGCCTGAAAGTTTGATAGCCGCAAATGTCACTCCTAGAAAATTGGATTTTTTGTTCCTTAAGCCGATCCTAGCGAGCCATTACCCATACCTGAGGAGCAGCAAGCCATACTGCTGAAATGGAGGGAATAGAAGCGTAAAGCTCTAGAAGGCAGAGATTGAGGAAATACCAGGTCTGTGATTTCCAAGAAAGAAACAACTCAAGTAAGTAAGGGAAAAGGTTTGGAGAAGTCAACAGAAAAAGAAGCCAGGAGAAAAACGTTGAGGAAGGAGACTGACACACTGAGGTTGCAAGCTCTCCATTTACAGAGGGAAAAGATTGAGTTACAGGAGAAAGCGCTTCGAGAGTCTCTTCAAGCCGTCAAGGAAGAAGCAATACTAAGGACTGAGTTAGAAGCTTAGAGGAAGAAAAGGACCCGGATATATGAAGATGAGTCTTCAAACTCTAAATCTCACTCGCGGCGATTGTATTCGAAGGTATATTTTTCCTCTTATTCCGAAGAGGATGAAGATGGTTCTCATCTTAGGGATCGCCTACGCCGAATGGAGAAGGCTATGTTTGGAGATAGAAGAAAAATAAGCCATGAGCGACCAGTTATTGATTCAATTGAGTAGTTCCAACCACCCCTAAGCCAATAATTTTTGAAGATGTTTGAGTTCAATGGAAAAGGTGATCCCGAAGACCATTGTGAAAAGTACAAAAGCCTCATGACTAGTATGGGTCGTGATATTATGTTATGTAAAATGTTCAAAACTTATCTAAAGGGTTCGACATCCATATGATATCGATCACTATGGCCTCCGTCCGTATACTCGTACGACCACTTGAAGAGAAAGTTATTGAGGCACTACTCTCACTTGTGCTGAAGAGAGAAGGATACCGAAACCTTGATTCATTGCGGACAAAGGCCCGATGAGAGGTTGGGTGATTACCTGGCCCGTTTTAAGGAAACGACTGGTATGGTGAACGATCTAAATATGGTTAAGGCAACGGTATTTGTAGAAGTGGGGGTTGAATACAAATATTCAAAACTTTTGTTGTTTTAATATATGTTCTTGATGTTTGAGTGTTTTAGAGAATATGTATAAACAACAATGAAACTGAAAATAATATGAATAAAGATATTTAAAATTACCGATGGATTGGGTTTTTCATCGGTGTATATTTTTGCTCAATGTTTCTAGGTTAATAAAACTTAGCTTCGTTTTTACAAGGTTAGAAAATAAACCAACTGTTCTTACAAAGTGCTCTAAGGCTGAACAGTTGATTCAAGAAATATTGTCTAACTTGTATATTTTTTTTCTAACAATGTTACCACACTTGTTTATATACCACAAGTGTGTTTAAAATACCTAGAAAGAGTATAAAATAATTAATCTAAACTAGGATTGTTTCTGATATATCCTTTTATCTTTTTCCATTTTGGGAAAAGTCTTCAGACTTGGAAAGACAGCTTCAACTTGAGTCTTCACAGTCATCATAGACTGTCTTGCATAAGTGTGCTTTTGTCTGTCAACTTGTCCACTTGTGTTGTCTCACTCAATTGATAATTTGTTGTCAAGCATATCAATTGATCATTCATTTTATCCATCAACTGATATTCTTCTTCGATTGATCTTTATATCCATCGATTGATAAAAGATGACTTATCGATTGATAGATGTTATCAATCGATATATCAATCGATGGGTCTTCACATCAGTTGATGGTCTTCAATGCTTGACTTGGTTTCTTCAATTGATCTTCTATCCATTGATAATTCAATATCAACTAATCATCCTTCACTTGTATAATTTCATGTCTTCAAATAATTACAATTTGACAGTCTAAGTTATACATCAGTTGATGACATATATCAATCGACTCTAACATCAATTGATGAGAATAATATAAATTGACTTACACCTTATCGATTGAAATAGACTAAGTACACCTATGCTACAATCCAAATTATCAGTTGATTCACATAAATATTTCAACTGATAACTAGTTTCCTGATCAATTGATATTTATAATCTTCATATCAATTGATCAGTTACATCAATTAAAATTTCTATGATTCTAAGTTTAAAGTTATCATCAAATTACATGTAGATTCCTAACAATCTCCCCCTATTTGTGTTTGTGACATGAACATGCATAAATCTACTTGATGATAACAAAACCCTTAATCATTTTCATTCAGATAGAATCAAGATATTTAAATAACACTTTGAATTTTGAAAGAACCAGTTTGATGAATAACTTCTGCAAGCAGCTCCAATGTCTTCATAATCTTCATAATCCAATTACTTCTTCTTCTTTCTATTCTCAGCATTTTCCTTTAGTTGTCTCATGAATGAACTCCTCAAAATTGCTTCATCTCTGTCAGTCTCTCCAAGTTGCCTCATTAAGTAGTGAATTTCTTTATCTGTGATTTTGTCCAGATATTTACAGATATCAAAGAACTTTGTGTTGCCCTCCACATCTGTAAAAATCATGACATATTTTGGCTCCAACACCACCTTTTTGACTTGAGACTTTCATAGCTTAAGGGGTTAATAAGGTTCAGCTTCTGCCTTTGATCTCCTTAGCTTTGAGATTTGGTGTTGAATTTCCCGAGAAATTGTTGTATTGAGTTTGTAGTTTCTATTGAATAGAGGTAGAATGGTCTTCAGGACAATGTAGCTTTGCTTCATTATCACCTTCATTGAGTAAGTGATTTTTGCTCCATTTTCATATTCCAACCTCATTGATTCTTCTTGGTTAGAGGTTGCAGAGTGAGTTCTTACTCCTATCAACCCTTTTTCACTTACCACTGGTATCCCTTTCATGTCATATCCTTCAATTGTCACCTCCTCCTTAATTTCTTCTTTTTGAATTTAGAGATTTTCCTGAACCACTTTTTCTTGAGTAAAACTAGTCCTTTTCTTGACCATGGATATTTTTCTCCTTTTTCTTAGTGGTTGATCTTCTTGTTGCTCTTCCATATTCCATTAAATTTCCATTTGCCTAGCAATTTCTTCATTCTCCTTTTCTCTTCTTGCAACATATGAAATTCCTGAGAAAATGGCTCCTTGAAGAAGCTTCTGGCCAACTGGCTTCTTTTTTTCTTTTTCTTCTTCAATCATTATTGATTTCCCCTTTTTCATCTCTTCAAGGGCTTCAAGATCAATTAGAAAGGCTTCTGCATTTGAATTGCTTTGTTTGGCAGCCTTCTTTACATTTTCATTTACCACTCTTGTCTGAGCAATGAACTCATCCAAGTTTCCTGATTCTGCTGCTATTGTCGCCAACTCAGTGCTCTTGTTTAGATCTTCAATTCTCTTCCTTTACCTCTTAATCATTTTTTGAGTTTCTTTTTCCCTAGATATTCTTCTAGCTTCTAATTCATCTTCAAACTTCTTCGAATCTTTCTTTTTCTGTTTTAGGTCATCTGTCGGTGATTTAGATGACTTTGAAGATTGTCTATCCATGTTACTCCCATTTTTGGTAACCCTCTTTGTTGCAGTTCCACCAATACCACTTGCTTTACCAACACCATAACCACCAACACCACCACTTCCTTTGCCATCACCATCACCATCCTTCTTAGCATTCTCCCCCTTTTTGTTATCATCAATTTGAGGAGGTGGTGGCATTCTGTCAAGAAATTTTTGAAGAATAGAAGTATGTAGACTCTGGCCTTTAATAATTTCATCTATCTTCTTTTTCAGAGACCCCACTCTTGTTTCCAAGCCTGCAAAATTCTTGGATTCTTTGAGCAACTTGTCCTTGATTTGACCCATAGTGTTCATAGAAAGTTTCTCATCCAGCCTTCTTTCCAGTGTATCTTTGTTAGAAGTGATAAATCCCTTGATAATCTCTAATTCTCTCCTCACTCCTGTCACTATGATCTTCTGAATTTTTAATGACTCCTTCATACAGTTGGTAATCCTCCTTTGAATGGGATCTTCAATTTCTACTTCCACCATTTCTCTCATGTATTGAGAAAGAATCTCAGTTTCAGCAGCTTCTAAGGAACCATCAATGGTACTCATCCATGGCTCTTCATCAGAATCATCTTCTAACTCTTCAGGTGCCATGTATATGTTGTATTGGCAATGCTTTCATTTAGATTCCTGGTCCTTTATTCAGTATGCTCAATTCCCAATAATTGCTCTGCATCCCTGTTACTTGAAGCAGCCAATCCTTGATATTGTGGATCAGGGTGAACAAAATTCTGTGGATCCAAGTCACCAGCATCAACTTCTTCATCTTCATTCTCCTTGTTGACTCCACTCCTACTTGCTTCAGTATGAGGGACTCCCTCTATCTCCTTTACTCCTTCCTCTTCTTACATCAACTCATTCTCCAACTCCTGTGCATATAATAGGATTGTTTTATCTCTCTCACCCATCTCTCTATTTTGCACAGGATCTCATCCTGGAATCTCACCTCTCCCTCACTCATAACTTGTGCACCTTCTAAGGTGTGTCCCTCATGTGTTTCACTGACATTCCTGGAAGAAATATGAATGACCTCACTCACTCCCTCTCCTTTTGCCAGGTTGTAATCCTGCCTCTCACTCAACTCACTCAATCCTAAGAGTGTTTGTGCAACATCAATTGATTGAGTATCAGTTGATGTAAAGAAATTATCAATCGAAGTGTTTGGGACATCTATCGATTGATGCATACCTGTCGATTGATCTTGAGTATCAATCGATGGTTTATCAATCGATGACTGAATATCAATTGATGAGGAAACATCAATTGATGGAGTAGAAACATTTGAGGTTATTATTTGAGAAGTGATATTTGAGATAACATGTGAGATAGAATCCTGAATTTCCTGGGAAGAAAATTCAGGAGAGAGTGTTGGCTTCTCCTTGAATATCAAAGAAGGAGAATTTGAAAATTCCTGATTATCTATGATAACATTTTCTGAAGAAATTTGATGAAGTGGGGAAAGAAGAATAGAAGGGATTGGAATTGAGAGTGAATGGGACTGCATTTCATCATTTACATGAGATGCATCAAACTGACTTTGAGAAGGCTCCATCACAGTTTCCTGTGATTTTATAGTGTGTGTTTCCCCATGTGCAAAGGTGACTCTTTTCTTCCTCCTTTCATATGATTTTTGTGTTTTGGCTTGTGTGTCCCCAACTTTGTTCTGTGCCCCTGGTTGTGGGATCTTTTCAATATTGTCATCCTTTTGAGAGGATGCCAATAGGGATGTGGTAATTTCCTTATTAACATCCATAGTCTTTTGAGAGACTGTAGAGTGGCTTGGTTTAGGTTGCACACCCTCACTCTCCTTGTTCTTTTGGGTTCTTTGATGTTCCCCAGTTCCCTCACCACCTACATCCTCCTCTAATCTATCTACCAAGACAAGTATTTTTTTTTATTTTTATTTTTACAACAACGGGTTTTTGGGAACCTGTTGAGGTTGGCTTCTTAGATTTGGATTTTGAAATGGGTTGTATGGCTTGGGTAGGAGGGTTGGGGTCATTTCTACCAGCCTTCATAGCCACAAAAGGCAAAGAAGATTGAAATTGGGAAGAGTTTAAAGTAGAGAAAAATACATGAAAAAGGGGGATAGATCAATTCCACATTACTATGAAGATTGATCCTTACTAAGTCTTTGAAGACCCTTTTATTTTGGACCAAAAAATCCAGGGTTTCTTTGCGCCTGTCAGTATCAATATCCTTGACAAAATGGTTAATAATAATCATGCTAAATCTAGCATAGTAAATATGATTAGACCTATTAATCTTATTTCCCAATTTGACAGATATTTCATTGAGTAACAGGCTTCCTAAGTTGTGATAACTATCATACAAAATGCTATAACCTACTTGTTGCATACTAGTAGTTATTGCATCAAAATTACTAACTTTACCCGAGAAACATTTTATTATGGCATCAAAGAAGTATGACCATTCTTTTCTTAAATTCTTCCTAATTATACCACCTAAACTAGCATCAGGAGCAATGTAATTGACTTCCCTAAGCACGGTTCAAATGTATATGTCAGTGGGTGAATTTTTCGTATTATTTGTAGGAATATTTAAACACTCACCCAAGACCACAGTGGTTAGAATATACCTTTTTCCTTTGCAATTAAAGGAAATGGAAGAAAAATCATCTGCTACTTCTTCAGTTATCCATAATTCTTCAACTAAGTTGCATACTATTTTTGGTGCTTCTGAGAGGGCCTTTGAGACTTTTGAAATGTTGAAGAATTTCATTAGTGGATGAAATTTCATAGTGCAAGCGACAAAGTTGTTGAGTTCATAGTAAATTCCTGATTGAGAGACTTTCTTTGATGATGCCATGATCGTGTTTTTGATATAGAGAAAAAAATAACTGGAAAACTTGTTAGTATTGAAGCAAGAATAATAATAAACAATAAGTGGATTAGGGTTCTTAGCAAGAGAGAGTTAAAGATTGAGTTCGTAGATTGAGAGAGAGAGAGAGAGAGAGAAATCATTATTATAATTTGCAAGTAAGAATTAAAAGATGTTTTAATCTCACTATTTATATTTAATGAGTTCCCAATTAATTTATTACTCAAAATAGAACTTAATCGACTATTGGAGGAAAAATTAAAAGTACAAATTACTAATTTTGGCAATCACCTGTTATACATACAGAGATGTATGTATTAATCAATTGATAAAATAAGTAATCAACGACTAGTATTTGTACATGTCAATTGATGACATGGACCCCTTAGATTTCAGGTCATCGATTGATAATTAAGTTATCAATCGACAAGTACGACTATCCATCGATAAATATATCATCAATTGATATATTTATCTGTCAACAGCTGCAAATATTCATTAATAAACAAATATATCATCAATTGATATATTTATCTGTTGATAGCTTCTGAAATATCCATTGATATGTAAATTTTTTATCAATTGATTATGGAAGAATCAATGGATTAACATAGTCAATAGCTACATTATAGATCATAACTTGTCAGACATCTAATAGATTAAACATAGTTAAGTATACCTAAATCATAGACCAATCTATTGAAAGTAGATTCATCTAATGGTTTGGTAAAAATGATTGCAAGTTATCTTTCACTAGGGACAAAATGTAATTCAAATGTACCATTCATTACATATTCCCTAATGAAGTGATACCTTATGTCAATGTGCCTGGTTCTGGAATGTTGCACAGGATTTTCTGTTATTGCAATGACACTTGTGTTATCACAGAAAATAGGAATCTTGTTCATGTTAAATCCATAGTCAAATAGTTGATTCCTCATCCATAATATTTGTGCACAGCAACTTCCAGCTGCAATATACTCAGCTTCTGCAGTTGAAGTTGATACT